>WNGS01073672.1:0-17067 GCA_020271785.1 Procambarus virginalis
AAAGGCAGCAGCAGGAGCATAAGGCTGCAAAGGACAGAGGACTGACCCATGCAGCATCACACTCTGGCAGCCGCCCACCAAGCCCCCTCACGGCGGCAACGAGCCAGACAATGAGGGGGCGAGGGCGCCTAAACCTTCGAAGGGTCTGAGTGGAGGAGGGCACATAACACCGAGGAGTGCCTAGGTGGAGGATGGTGCATGACACCCCAGGGGTGCCTAGGGGGAGGAGGGCACGTGACATGACTAACCATCCTGCAAGATAGGACTTTTAGTATCACTGCTGTCTTATTCACTCTTGTGTTGATGATGATATCATCATAATGCACCCGGAGTTTGCCAGTGCAGACTACAGACCAGATGTCTCTGTATGACTAACCATCCTGTGTGATGGGGACAGTAGCATCACGTAGCCAGCTTTTTGACAAATTGTAGGATCCCTTTCTTATTCCTATTACTATCCCCATTTATTACACCTTACCTTTCTTACCTTTTGCCTTGCTTTTTTTTCCTCTAAGATTTCCTTCTTCTCACCTCTCTCTTGCCTATTTATTGCCTTCGCCTCCTTCCCTCATCACAATCGACTTGAGAATGGTCCAGGATTGACCGAAACGTCGTCGTCCCTTCACTTTCTAGTGTGTGATTTTGTCAACACGGTGTTCTCTCCTTTATATAGTCTCCTTCTTGAGGTTATCTTGAGATGATTTCGGGGCTTTAGTGTCCCGGCGGCCCGGTCCTCGACCAGGCCTGCACCTCCAGGAAGCAGCCCGTGACAGCTGACTAACACCCAGGTATCTATTTTACTGCTAGGTAACAGGGGCATAGGGTGAAAGAAACTGCCCATAGTTTCTCGCCGGCACCCGGGACCACAGGATCACAAGTCCTGCGTGTCTGCTCCGCCAACCGGATCCCTTCTCTAGGGTAAGTGCACAAATGCAGATGTAACTAATTGAGTTATTACAATAAGAGAGTGACATCTAGAAGTGGCTGGGTGGAAGAAGGCGCGTGACACCCAGGAGTGCCTGGGTGGAGGAGGGCGCATGACACCCAGGAGTGCCTGGGTGGAGGAGGGCGCGTGACACCCAGGAGTGCCTGGGTGGAGGAGGGCGCGTGACATCCAGGAGTGCCTGGGTGGAGGAGGGCGCGTGACACCCAGGAGTGCCTGGGTGGAGGAGGGCGCATGACACCCAGGAGTGCCTGGGTGGAGGAGGGCGCGTGACACCCAGGAGTGCCTGGGTGGAGGAGGGCGCGTGACACCCAGGAGTGCCTGGGTGGAGGAGGGCGCGTGACACCCAGGAGTGCCTGGGGTGGAGGAGGGCACGTGACACCCAAGAGTGCCTGGGGTGGAGGAGGGCACGTGACACCCAAGAGTGCCTGGGGTGGAGGAGGGCGCGTGACACCCAGGAGTGCCTGGGGTGGAGGAGGGCGCGTGACACCCAGGAGTGCCTGAGGCGGAGGAGGGCGCGTGACACCTAAGAGTGCCTGTGGTGGAGGAGGGCGCGTGACACCCAGGAGTGCCTGGTCGGGAGGAGAGGAGGTTGTCAGTCTGCGGGTGGCGGTGGCAGGAGAAGCACCGACGTCCTAGCTGCTCCCAGCCCCAGTAGTCGCGCGGCCGCCAGCAAGCGCACATGTCCACCCACACTCTCCACACTCCTTCACACCTCGCCCCACTCTATTCATTTATATTACTTAACAAAATCTGAAAGAGACTGTTTATCATGGAATTCAACCGCTTTTGAAAAAGTTGTGAGTTGCACGCACTTTAAAAATATAGCTAGAACACTTACAGACACCCAAGACACTATTAACGACTGAACAGTTATTGCATAAGAGCTTCGTCGCTCATATGTCGAAAACGAAGTGAAATTAGCAATATATATATATATATATATATATAGCCTGGTATTAACCGGACGGGGCTAACCATCAACGGACACAAGGCCTAACCACAACCAGACAGTACCTACCATGCTGCTGCATTATCAAGAAATAATACTAAGGTGTCCATAGGATCTGGATTCTGTTCCGGAGAATCTTCAACAGGTCTCAACAGGGCCGGCACGCAGCCTTGTAGGTCTTCAACAGGTCTCAACAGGGCCGGCACGCAGCCTTGTAGGTCTTCAACAGGTCTTCGTAAGATCTGCAACAAATATTGTCTAAACCATTTTTGTTTACAGATATTTTAAACTTTTCTGGTCTTTGGAAGCTTTCCAGAGAACTGACACACATTTCCGATGTATTCCGGAACTCCGTAAACTTTCCAGTTATCCAGAAGTATTTCAGTCTCAAGTTCCTTCCCAGTAACTTCGGCGCACTTCGAGAAACGCTCCGAAAACTCCTTATATCTTCAAAGTCTTCCAGACGGGAGTCCAACAATACTGTCAAGAATCTACAAAGACTTTTCCAGCAAAGCTCAGGAAACGTTTTACTCGTTCACTGGAAGTGATGGAGCTGCGACGTCGTTCCGAACTCTCTCTTGGCGATGTTGTTGAAGAGTGAGAGGGGTGCCACCACCACTCAGTGAGAGGAGTGCCACCACCACACAGTGAGAGGGTTGCCACCACCACACAGTGAGAGGAGTGCCACACCACACAGTGAGAGGGGTGCCACCACCACACAGTGAGAGGGGTGCCACCACCACACAGTGAGAGGGGTGCCACCAGCACACAGTGAGAGGTGCCACCAGCACACAGTGAGAGGTGTGCCACCACCACACAATGAGAGGTGTCACCACCACAGAGTGAGAGAGGTGCCACGACCTCTCAGTGAGAGGTGCCACCTCCACCACAAGGTGAGATGGGTGCCAGCAGCATACAGTGAGGGAGAGGTGCCACCAGGACAGAGTGAGAGGGGTATCACCGCCACACAATGAGTGGGGTGCCACCACCAGCAGAAAACCGAGATGAGTGCCATCAGTAGACAGTGAGCGGTGCCACCCGCAGACAGTGAGAAGGGTACCACCTGTAGAGTGCCACCAATAGATAGGAGTGCCACCACCACACAGTGCGAGGTGCCACCACCACACAGTGAGAGGAGTGCCACCACCACACAGTGCGAGGTGCCACCACCACACAGTGAGAGGTGCCACCACCACACAGTGAGAGGAGTGCCAACACCACACAGTGAGAGGTGCCACCACCACACAGTGAGAGGTGCCACCACCACACAGTGAGAGTGCCAACACCACACAGTGAGAGGAGTGCCAACACCACACAGTGAGAGGAGTGCCAACACCACACAGTGAGAGGTGCCACCACCACACAGTGAGAGGGGTGCCACCACCACACAGTGAGAGGGGTGCCACCACCACACAGTGAGAGGAGTGCCAACACCACACAGTGAGAGGGGTGCCACCACCACACAGTGAGAGGAGTGTCACCACCACACAGTGAGAGGGGTGCCACCACCACACAGTGAGAGGGGTGCCATCACCACACACTGAAAGGTGCCACCACCACACAGTGAGAGGAGTGCCATCACCACACAGTGAGAGGGGTGCCACCACCACACACTGAGAGGTGCCACCACCACACAGTGAGAGGAGTGCCACCACCACAGAGTGAGAGGGGTGCCACCACCACACAGTGAGAGGGGTGCCACCACCACACAGTGAGAGGGGTGCCACCACCGCACAGTGAGAGGGGTGCTACCACCACACAGTGAGAAGGGTGCCACCACCACACAGTGAGAGGGGTGCCACCACCACACAGTGAGAGGGGTGCCACCACCACACAGTGAGAGGAGTGCCACCACCACCCAGTGAGAGGGGTGCCACCACCACACAGTGAGAGGAGTGCCACAACCACACAGTGAGAGGAGTGCCACCACCACACAGTGAGAGGAGTGCCACCACCACACAGTGAGAGGGGTGCCACCACCACACAGTGAGAGGAGTGCCACCACCACACAGTGAGAGGGGTGCCACCACCACACAGTGAGAGGAGTGCCACCACCACACAGTGAGAGGAGTGTCACCACCACACAGTGAGAGGGGTGCCACCACCACACAGTGAGAGTAGTGCCACCACCACACAGTGAGAGTGGTGCCACCACCGCACAGTGAGAGGGGTGCCACCACCACACAGTGAGAGGAGTGTCACCACCACACAGTGAGAGGGGTGCCACCACCACACAGTGAGAGAGTGCCACTACCACACAGTGAGAGGTGCCACCACCACACAGTGAGAGGAGTGCCACCACCACACAATGAGAGGGGTGCCACCACCACACAGTGAGAGGAGTGTCACCACCACACAGTGAGAGGGGTGCCACCACCACACAGTGAGAGGAGTGCCACCACCACACAGTGAGAGGAGTGCCACCACCACACAGTGAGAGGGGTGCCACCACCACACAGTGAGAGGAGTGCCACCACCACACAGTGAGAGGGGTGCCACCACCACACAGTGAGAGGAGTGTCACCACCACACAGTGAGAGGGGTGCCACCACCACACAGTGAGAGGAGTGCCACCACCACACAGTGAGAGGGGTGCCACCACCACACAGTGAGAGGAGTGTCACCACCACACAGTGAGAGGGGTGCCACCACCACACAGTGAGAGGAGTGCCACCACCACACAGTGAGAGGGGTGCCACCACCACACAGTGAGAGGGGTGCCACCACCACACAGTGAGAGGAGTGTCACCACCACACAGTGAGAGGGGTGCCACCACCACACAGTGAGAGGAGTGTCACCACCACACAGTGAGAGGGGTGCCACCACCACACAGTGAGAGGAGTGTCACCACCACACAGTGAGAGGGGTGCCACCACCACACAGTGAGAGGAGTGCCACCACCACACAGTGAGAGAGTGCCACCATCAACATGTCGTGGAGAAGGCTGACGACCCAGGCCTGGATGGCAGCTATGGTTCTCCTGGCCCAAGGTAAGCTCTACCATTCTCGTGGTGGTAGTGTATGAGGACTTGTTTATTATATATTAACTTCTTTCATGGTTCGATTAATCTTGTTCTTTGTAAGTTATTATTTCTCCTTTTGTTGATTCATTTTTGAGGAGGAAATGCTATAATTAATGTATTTAGGATACACATTATTGGCTGTGATCACCACCAGTACCAGAGGTGGTAGTGACCACCACCACCAGTACCAGAGGTGGTAGTGACCACCACCACCAGTACCAGAGGTGGTAGTGACCACCAACACCAGTACCAGAGGTGGTAGTGACCACCACCACCAGTACCAGAGGTGGTAGTGACCACCAACACCAGTACCAGAGGTGGTAGTGACCACCACCACCAGTACCAGAGGTGGTAGTGACCACCACCACCAGTACCAGAGGTGGTAGTGACCACACCACCAGTACCAGAGGTGGTAGTGACCACCAACACCAGTACCAGAGGTGGTAGTGACCACCACACCAGTACCAGAGGTGGTAGTGACCACCAACACCAGTACCAGAGTGGTAGTGACCACCACCACNGCCATTTATAAACCATGTTGGACTCAATTATTAATTTATGGTTTTCAAAGATGAAGACGAATTTATTTGCTATTATAGATTCGAGTAACTTTCCCACAATAGACGTTAAGCTAATTGGTCGATAGTTAGACGCAAGTGATCTATCTCCTTTCTTAAAAACTGGTATCACATTAGCAACTTTCCAAAACTCTGGCACTGTGCCTGACTCTATTGATTTATTAAATATGATTGACAGTGGGTCACAAAGCTCCTCTTTGCATTCTTTCAGCACTCTGGCAAACACTTCATCCGGCCCTGGGGATTTGTTTGGTTTGAGTTTTACTATTTGTTTAATAACATCCTCCCTGGTAACTGCTAAACTCGTCAACCTGTCCTCGTCCCACCCACATAGACTTGTTGGGCTGAAGGCATATTGTTAAGTTCCTCTTTAGTAAATACAGATACAAAATATTTATTAAAAATACTACTCATCTCTTCATCACTATCTGTTATTTGACCTGTCTCAGTTTTTAATGGACCTATCCTTTCCCTAGTCTTAGTTCGATATAACTGAAAAAACCCTTTAGGATTTGTCTTTGCTTGCCCTGCTATACGAACTTCATAGTTTCTTTTGCTTTCCTTATCTCTTTTTAACATTTCTAACTAGTTGTACGAATTCCTGTTCTAAAGTGACCTCCCCATTTTTAATCCTTTGTACCAAGCTCTCTTTTTACCTATAAGATTCTTCAAATTCTTTGTTATCCACTTTGGGTCATTAGTAATCGATCTATTCAATTTGTGTGGTATACTACGTTCCTGTGCTTTGTTTAGAATATTCTTAAATACGTTATAAATTGAATCTACATCGAAATCCCATTTACATCACCCATCGCTGGGTTCATGTCTCGCTCCAAGACCGGCCCCACCCATACCCAAGACTTTCCAATCAATTTGACCCAAAAATTTCTTAGGCTATTAAAATCAGCTTTTCGAAAATCTGGCACTTTAACAGAATTTTCTCCTACAGGTCTATTCCATTCTATGCCAAATCTGATTTCTTTGTGATCACTGTTCCCTAGCTCACTCCCTATTTCGATGTCATTAATTTGTGTTTCCCTGTTAGTTAACACTAAATCTAAAATATTATTTTCCGTGTTGGTTCCTTAATGTGTTGCGTAAGAAAGCAATCGTCAATTAATTCTAGAAAATCTTCTGCTTCACTATTCCCTGTTTTGTTCAACCAGTTTATTCCACTCAAATTAAAGTCACCCATGACATAAATACTGTTAGATCTAGATGCCCTAGATATTTCATCCCATAGATGCTTTGCTTCCATTCTGTCTAAATTTGGTGGCCTATATATAACTCCAATTATAATATTATTTGCTTTTTCGTTTAATTCTATCCAAATAGTTTCTGTGTGTGGCTCAGTTTTGATTCCCTCTTTGAGACTACATTTCAAATTGTCCCTAACGTATATGGCTACTCCACCACCTCGTCTAATATATCTATCTGTGTGAAATAGTTTAAATCCATTTATTTGATATTCGGCTAATAGTTCTCTATTATCAACATTCATCCACGTTTCGGTAAGTGCAATAATATCTATTTTTTCTGTGCAGACAAGAGCATTTAATTCGTTAATTTTATTTCTTAGACTTCTACTGTTTGTGTAATATACCCTAAGTGAATTGTTATTTTGAGGCCCTTCTCTTTCCCTGATCATTTTGCCAATTCCTTTCTCCCGCAAACACATACTTTTATTACATCCTTCCTCCAAATCAATTCCCATACCTCTATCTACTAACAGTTTAAACCCAAACAAACACCTCTAACCACTTCTTCCAACGAATTTGCAACAGCAACAACCCCAGCTCTCGATAGATGCACCCCATCCCGAGCATACATTTCATTTTTTCCATAGAAGTGTTCCCAGTTGTCTATATAAGATATTGCATTAGATTTGCAATATCTTTCCAGCCTGCAATTGACACCAAGTGCCCTCGACATCCATTCATTTCCCACTCCCTTTCTTGGAAGAATGCCACATATGATCGGGATTCCTCCCTTGCTCCTAACTAATTCTATTGCTGTCTTGAATTTCAGTATTAGTTCCTCACTTCTAACTCTCCCAACATCATTACCCCCTACACTAATACAAATAATGGGTTTGCTCCCATTTCCCGTCATAATATCTTTCATGTTTCCAACAATATCACCAATACCAGCTCCAGGATAGCAAACCCTTAATCTGTTTCCTTTATCTCTGGCACAAAACGTTCTGTCCAAATACCTCACCTGGGAATCTCCCACAACCAAAATTCGCTTCGATCCTCCCTTTTCTCTTGGGGCACTTTGAGGGACACGCGCTTCAATGTTCCTCGCTGCTATGCCCTTACCTCCACGCTGAACCATAGGTTCACCACAGCACTCGTCCTCCAACACATCAAATGTGTTTCTAATCTTTATGGTATTAGGTGTCTTTTTTGCCAAGGTCTTCTTAAGACCCCTGTCTTTTACAATATGCCAAGACGGGGTCTCCCTAATGCCGGTCTCCTCCTTTGCTTCATCCTGTCGTTGCTTAAGCTGCCTTACCTCCTCCCGCAACGAATCCAGCTCTGTCCTCAGAGCTCCAACCAGACTCACCAACTCCCTCACCAAACCCTCCATTATTGCTGAATATTATTGCTTCACTCGGAGCTCCAGCTAACACAACCTCTCACATAAGTCATATATGTGCTGCCATGTGCGAGAGCGGGTTGCAGTAATTATAATATAATGTTTCCATGATTCAGTGCTTACCTCTTGTGAAAATCGTGAAGTTGTTGTTTAGTCATAGTTGATTTGTTTTTTGTATTGAGGCTGGTTTTTCTCCCTTGATTCCATGTATGCCTAACCATCCTGTGAGGTGGGAGTATTAGATGAATTATAGCTAGTTTTTTATCTACACTGTGTAATCTTCCATATAGAATAAGGTAGCAGCACATTGCTGTGTATACCTAACTTTCTTAATAAAAAAAATCAGTAATAAAAATGTTAAATAATACCTTGTATTATTACCAGTATTATCCATATTAAATCATGTTATCCATGGATCACTAAGATCTCATGTTGCTATGTAATAGTCATATTTCTTTTGATTCATTCATTAAATTGTGTGTTATGTCTTAATTTCTTCACTTTTTTTGCAGACACTGTACAGTACAAAAAACTAGAATAAAAATAAACCAGTAATATTTCTTTCATTATATTTTTTATTTAAATAACTGTATCAATATTTTTACAGCTTTGATATCCCCAGAGTCAAACTTAATCTGTGTAAACACTATGCAAATAAAGGGACCAAGTCTATGGAACTCACTCCCTAATGAATTGAAAAGCTGTCCAACATTTGCCTCATTCAAAAACAAAACCAAAAAGTACCTAATTTCATCTTCTTAGTTTCCTACCTTGTGCTTTATTCAATATTCTATATTTGCCTCATTTTTATGCCTATATTTGACTATATTTATTCTATATTTGCCTCATTAAAAAAAACACAAAAAGTGCCTAATTTCATCTTCATCGTTTACTACCTTGTGCTTTAAAATTGCACTGTATCTTGTGCTACCTAATCTCCCAATTTTTATGTTCCTAATCCAAACAACTTTACCATTGGGAATTGCTGTCTTCTTATATGTGCTTTCAAAATGCTGTATTGTGCCTATTAATTTTTGTTAAATTACAAATCAAGCTGTCAATGCAATCAATCAGAGCTATTGATGTGCTTTTATATACCTACTAATCTCTCTCATCTCATTTTTTTCTTGCAATCTACCTGTTAACATTATATAAATTTTGCTAGAATTTACCTACTTAAAATTATCTGTTAGGTTAAGGACCTGCCCAAAACGCTGTGCGTACTAGTGCTTTACAAGAATGTAAATGCCATGCTATGTATCCTCACAAACCCAATGTACCTTCTTGTATATAATTAAATAAATAAGTAAATAAATAAATTACTTATTGTTACACAGCCAAATTGTGTAACAGGAAGAGGTCTTGGACCTCTACTTCCCGCTCTCTCTTTTGTTAACAGGTCACAATAGTCCATACAGTCATAATTATAGGGTTAAGTATTCAATGAGAGAAGTTTTTACCCTTCGTACCTAACATCAATTGTTCAGTGGGACATTTGGTGATAGTAAATGCTCCCAACAGCCTCCTACTCTCATATTTCATGTTCACCAGTGTTTATTTACTTAATAACTGCTGGTATAATATCTTGCTATTATAAAAACTAGGTCTAATATCATAAAAGATATATTTACTACAAGTTTCAAGCAGAGAATGCATATATCTAACAAGAAGGACTCCTCTTCATGAGATTCGCCAACTAATAATCTTTTGTTTATATAAAATCGATCCTCCATGTTGTGTAGTAGAGAAAAATTGAGTTATATCCAGTTTACGTAAAGCTACGAGTAGTCGACAGCACTCTTAGCTGACGGAGCAAACTTACAAAGGTTTTCCTTCTTAGTATACCTACCTGAATACCGACATAGCCGCCACGAAGGTGCTAAGAAGGAAAAACATTCGTAAGTACCTTCGTGAATCTGGCCCCAGGAATGCCTGGGAGAAGGAGGGCGCATGACACTCAGGAGTGCCTGGGTAGAGGAGGGTGCCTGACCCCCCTGGAGTGTCAGCGTGGAGGAGGACACATGACACCTAGGGGTGCCCTGGGTGAATGAGGACGCATGACACCCAGAAGTGCCTGGGTGAAGGCGGGCGTGTGACACCTAGGAGTACCTGGATGGAATTAAGAGAACGCCAGACCCCTAGAAATGCCTGGGTGGAGGAACACACGTGACACCCAGGAGAACCTAGATGGAAAAGAGCATGTGACACCCAGGAGTGCCTGGGTGAATGAGGACGCATATGACACACAGAAGTGCCTGGGTGAAGGAGGGCGTGTGACACCTAACAGTGTCTGGATGGAGGAGGGCGCTTAACTCCTAGGAATGTCTGGGTGGAGGAGGGTGCATGACACCTAGCAGTGTCTGGGTGGAAGAGGGCACGTGCCATCCAGGAGTCTGGGTGGAGGAGGGCACCTGACCCCCAGAAATACACCGGTGGAGGAGTGACACCCCCAAGAGTGCCTGGGTGGAGGACGATGCGTGACACTCTGGAGTGCTTGAGTGGAGGAGTGCGTGTGACATCTATTACGACCCTGGGTTCTTAACTGGCACTGCCACGAAACCAGGCTCAATAGGGTCCAGTTTATATTCCAGCTGGGAACATTCTCTTAAGTATTTTGTAGTGACAGGCCCTGACTGTTAGGGATTAAGTGTGGGTTTTTCATCAAGTAAATTATAGAACATTAATTGATAGGATGGTTTATGAAGGAGGAAATTTATCTAAATATTATACTTATGTTTCACAATTCCTTAAGTGCTCAACTTGGTTGATGATTCCATCATCCATGATTCTTCCTGCCAGACGTAGGAATAACCTTGTTGCTCACAGAGCTGGTATACTGTGTGTTAATTAAGTATTAGTATAATGTAAAGCTAGATGTTATTTATACTTATAACTGTTTAAGTAGCAAGTAAAGGTTTGTCTTGGAAGACTAGTAATTGTTACTGTACAATGAGTTTAGTGACTCAGGCAGCAACCGCATGAGGGAACCAGAGCTTCATTCTATACCGGGTGTTGAAGCGGTCTGGGCGTGTGGCTGGTGACTCCCCTCTCTCCTTTTGTATTGTAACTTCCAATATAAATACCTGTTAATGTACCGTGCCATATTGTGTTCTTAGGGAGTGCCATATTGTGAACTTAGGGTATTTGTTTATGTCTTCTAAGCCTCTATGGGAGCCGGTGGCTGAGCGGACAGAACACTGGACGCGTGATCCTGTGGTCCCTGGTTCTATTCCTGGCGCCGGCGAGAAACAATGGGCAGAGTTTCTTTCACCCTGATGCTCCTGTTACCTAGCAGTAAATAGGTACCTGGGAGTTAGTCAGCTATCACGGGCTGCTTCCTGGGAGTGGAGGCCTGGTCGAGGACCGGGCCACGGGGACACTAAAGCCCTGAAATCATCTCAAGATAACCTGAAGATAAGCCAGTGTTTTGAGCACCAAGTGTTACCTCTGGGGTGGCTTAGGATGACCACGTGTTTGCTTTTGAAGTTACCCAGTGTGTGTGTGTGTGCTCTGTTCCTTAAGGAACATAGTCTTACCTCTAGTTGTTTGTAACTCTTGTATCCTGTCCATGTGGATTCAGAGAATTAATGTAAGATTGAGGAGTTAGAGAATTATTGTACTTGGGGAGATTAAGGTTAATAAATTATATATTAAGGTTGATATAGGAGTTTTCATCATCGTTGTTGGAGTGGGGTGGTCAATCTCTCTAGATTCCAGATCATTTATAGTAACTAATACTTTTCTGGGAATTGTTTCCTGTGGGGGCCGGGCCTTACCTAACCCCTCTGATAGGAACTCCATGACCTTTAATATTGATCCCCACAGAGCCAACACGAGTTCGTTTAACAACACCTAGGAGTGCTTGGAGAAATAGTGCGCGTTACCCCCAAAAGTGACTGGGTACTCACCTAGTTGTACTCACCTAGTTGTGCTTGCGGGGGTTGAGCTCTGGCTCTTTGGTCCCGCCTCTCAACCGTCAATCAACAGGTGTACAGTTTCCTGAGCCTATTGGGCTCTATCATATCTACACTTGAAACTGTGTATGGAGTCAGCCTCCACCACATCGCTTCCTAATGCATTCCATTTGTCAACCACTCTGACACTAAAAAAGTTCTTTCTAATATCTCTGTGGCTCATTTGGGCACTCAGTTTCCACCTGTGTCCCCTAGTGCGTGTGCCCCTTGTGTTAAACAGCCTGTCTTTATCAACCCTGTCGATTCCCCTGAGAATCTTGAATGTGGTGATCATGTCCCCCCTAACTCTTCTGTCTTCCAACGAAGTGAGGTTTAATTCCTGCAGTCGCTCCTCGTAGCTCATCCCTCTCAGCTCGGGTACTAGTCTGGTGGCAAACCTTTGAACCTTTTCCAGTTTAGTCTTATGCTTGACTAGATAGGGACTCCATGCTGGAGCCGCATACTCCAGGATTGGTCTGACATATGTGGTATATAATGTTCTGAAAGATTCCTTACACAAGTTTCTAAAGGCCGTTCTTATGTTAGCCAACCTGGCATATGCTGCTGATGTTATCCTCTTGATATGAGCTTCAGGGGACAGGTCTGGCGTGATATCAACCCCCAGGTCTTTCTCTCTCTCTGACTCTTGAAGTATTTCATCTCCCAAATGATACCTTGTATCTGGTCTCCTGCTTCCTACCCCTATCTTCATTACTATCTTCATATCTGGGTGGAGGAGGGTGCGTGACACCTAGGAGTGCTTGGGTGGAGAAGGGCACATGACACCCAGGAGTGCCTGGGTGGACGAGGGCGCCTAAGTAAGTAAGTATTAATAGAAGGCACCAACCGGGAAGGCTATGTAGCACCATGAAATGTGCGGGATAATCAGAGGACGCTAAATATCACCAAGGATGCCAATATGAGAACAGAAACGCATAAGGCGAACGATATCAAAAGTATCTGAGTCGCCAAGAATTCTATCGAGGGACAAGCGACCGCAGGGGACGGTTGGAAAACAAGATACACGCTCGTCCTGGAAGTCGGGACATTCAACAAGGATATGCACGACCGTAAGAGGGACAATGCAATGTGGACAATAAGGAGCAGGGCGGCACTCCATTAAGTGACCATGAGTTAAACGGGTATGGCCAATACGTAACCTAGCCAGAGCCGTTTCCCACCGCCGGTTACCATGGCAGGAGGAAGGCCACTAGGACACACGACTCTTAAGAGTATGCAGTTTGTTACCAATAACAGAAGACCAACAACTCTGCCAGCGGGCAAGGATGGAGGCATGAATAACTGGGTAAAAGTCGGAATAAGGAATACTTTTATGAGAGATGGGACAAGCGCGGATAGCTTCCTTAGTGGCAGCATCCGCACGCTCATTTAAAGAGACATCAACATGACTGGGAACCCAGCAAAATGCAACTGACTTAAATTTACTGGAGATAAGAAACAGCCAATGTAGAAACTCGACAACCACCGTGTGGACCGGATTAAAGGAACCTAACGTCATGAGGGCACTACGAGAGTCAACTACCACCACAAAGGAGGATTGACACCGGGAAAGCAGGAGACGAAGAGCATAGAGAATAGCATAAAGTTCTGCTGTGAAGATGCTAGCCTCTGGAGGAAGGCGACACATATAAGTGTGGTCAGGAAAAACAACAGAGTAGCCCACACCGTCAGTAGACTTAGACCCATCGGTGAAGATGGGAACGGAGTGGGAGTGAGAAGAAAAGTGCTCAAGGAAGAGGCGTTTCAGAAATGTAGGAGGGGTAAAAGCTTTAGTGATGCGGGTCAGAGAAATAAAAAAATTGGGAAGGGGGACCTCCACGGGGGCAAGGATGGAACAATACGAGGAGAAACATTAGTAATATGAGGTGAAAGAGAATCCTGTAAGCGAGACAAATGGACAGAAAGAGGAAGGAGGTGAAGAGGAACAGGAACTACAGGAGGGGTAAAAGTCAAAGCAAGATAGAGGCGAGAGTGAGGATGCTGTAAGGATCACGCAAGATAGCGAAGAATGTAGCGATCACGGCGATCCTGGAGAGACAGAAAGCCAGTGTCAGCATACAAGCTGAGGGTAGGAGTTGAACGAAAAGCACCAGAGCTGAGGCGCAACCCAGTATGGTGCAAGGATCAAGACGGCGAAGAGTAGAAGGAGAAGCAGAAGAGTATGCAGGGCAACCATAATCGAGTTTAGACAGGACGAGAGAGGAATGCAAATAGAGGAGCGTGTGCCTATCCGCTCCCCAAGAAGTATGGGACAAAACCTTAAGTAGGTTAAGGGCCTTAGAGCATTCAACACGGAGGTAAGAGACATGGGCGACCAAGACAAACGAGTGTCAAAGAATAACCCAAAAGCTTCGCGGAATCTTTGTACTCAAGGGATGACCATAAAGTGACAAAGAGGGACGAAGAACGACCCGCTTCCGAGTAAAAGTCATGGCACAAGTCTTAGTAGTAGAGAACTTGAAGCCATGATTGGTGGCCCAAGATGACACGGCATCAATCGCAAGTTGAAGCCGCCGTTGAAGGAGAGGCGAATCATCACCCGACAGCAAAGAGTAAGATCGTCAACATAAAGAGCAGAGAAGATGCCAGAAGGAAGGGAGAAAGACCATTGAGGGCAACCAGAAAAAGAGTAGTACTCAGAACACTACCTTGGGGCACACCTTCATACTGCTGAAAAGAGGGCAGAGAGAGTGGCACCAAGCCTGACCCGAAAGGTACGACGAGAGAGAGAGCTTTGAAGAAGAGAGGGAGATTACCACGAAGGCCAAAAGAACAAGTTGGGACAGAATATGGTATCTCCAAGTCGTGTCATAAGCCTTTTTCAGGTCAAAAAGGGACAGCAACAACGGAGGTCTTCGCAGCAAAAGCAGTACAAATATAGACCTCCAAGTTCACCAGGACATCAGTCGTGCTGCGGCACTTGCGAAAACCAAATTGAGAGGAGAGAGGTGGCGATGGTGTTCCAAGAACCACATCAGACGGACATTTACCATACGCTCAAAGAGCTTGCAAACACAACTCGTGAGAGCAATAGGGCGGAAGTCCTTAGGGGACGTACCGAGAGACCCTGGTTTCCGAATAGAGAGTACATGGCATCGAGCCAGTCCTCAGGGACGGACGACGACTCCCAGACCTGGTTATACAGACTCAGTAAATACTGAGACGTGCACGGAGGGAGATGGCGAAGCATCTCATAATGAACGTCATCCGAGCCCGCTGCCGTAGTCCGCAGAGGGCCAGGGCAGACTGAAGTTCAGAAAGAGAAAGGATCATTATAGGGAAGGCGGAGATGAGTGCGGAAATCTAAAGGATAAGATTCAAGAACAGGCTTACGAAGAAGGAAGGATTGAGGAAGATGAGAACCAGAGCTAACAGAAGAAAATGGGAACCCAGTTCGGTCGCGACCTGCACTGGATCCGCCACAAGAGTACCCAAGGTGGAGAACCGCCGAGACATCCGGAACGAACTTGCCCGCAATCTTGCGGATCTTCTTCCAGATCTGCGGCAGAGGAGTATCGGACGTAATGGTGGAAACATAAGATTTCCAACTCTCACGTTTAGCTGTACGGATGGTCCTACGGGCCACCGCACTTGCCTTCCGAAACAGAATAAAAGAATCAGCCGTCTGCTGGCGGCGGTGTTTTCTTCCAGGCTGCACGCTTACAGCGGACAGCCCGAGCACAGTCCGCATTCCACCAGGGAACGCACTTCCGTGTGCCCCGGGAAGAAGAGCGCGGAATAGAGTGGAGGCAGCGTTGAAGACAGTGTCATAAAAAGAAGGAGGGCGCGAGGAAGAGGCAGAGAGGAGAGGTCAGAAAAAGTAGCACGGAGGGTGAATAGGCACCAGTCAGCCTTGGCAAACTGCCACCTAGGGAAGGAAGGGGAGGGTGGAAAGAAAAAAGGAAACGAGGATAGGGAAATGATCACTGTTATGGAGGTCATCAAGAACCTGCCACGTGAAATCTAAGTAAAGGGACGACGAGCAGAGAGAAAGATCAAGACAGGAAGGGTGCGAGTTCGAGAGTCCACATGAGTGGGCTCACCAGAATTCAGAAGAGATAGGACGAATGGGGTTCGAGAAGACGGCCTCGGGTGTTTGTCAGAACATCACCCCAGAGGAATGTCGACAGTTGAAATCACCCAAAAGGAGCACCGGCTCTGGCAAGGAGTCCAGGAGGTGCTTAAGATCAGGAAGGGAAAGCAGGACATTTTAGGGAGATAAATGGAACAGACTGTATACCATTTACCCACAAAAACACGGGCAGCAGAACAATGGAGGGGACAGAAGAAGTAGGGGGGACGAAGGGAATCAGATCGAATTAAGAGAGCAGTAGAGTTATGGGCCCCAGCAAGAGCTGGGTGGGGGGAAAGAAAGGAATAACCACGAAGGTGACCAAGACGAGCACCAAGCATTGGTTCCTGGAGACAAACACAAAGTGGTGTAAACTGTGTAATTAGAAGTTGGAGTTCATGGAAGTTGGCATAAAATCCACGAATATTCCACTGAAGAATAGACATTACCAAAGAGAAAGGACAGTAACAGAGAACGAAAAAAATAAAGGTATAGAAGAACACAGTTTATTAAAGAATCTCAGGATCAGGTCAGGATCAGAGCAGGGTCGGCAAAATCAGGGTTAGGGGGCATGGGTAAACTTAGTAAAGATAGAGGGAAGGGAGCAAGAGGAGACCAGAGGCGGACTGACGGGTCCGGAGGAGGAGGAGACAACTGAGAGGGGCAGGCAAGGACAGTTGGAGGAGGGGGGCAGAATGCAGGGAGTGCGCCTCAGCAAGGGCAGCAACCGAGAGGGAACGGGGTCGAAAGAAACCTCCATATAGTAACAGGGGTTCGACCCTGAAATGGAGGGGATGTAGTGACAGAGTCAGAGGGAGGGGTGAGGAAGAGAGCGAAGCCTTCTTACCCGCTGGAGAGAAGAAGGAGAGGAGCCAGGCTTACGTTTCTGACTCGAAGAGACAGGCGTTCCAGTAACAACGTAC
>WNGS01073677.1:0-15051 GCA_020271785.1 Procambarus virginalis
AGACAGACAGACAGAGATATGCAACATATTGTATGCAAATACAATATTCCAGGCGTGAGCAGAGACATACCTCAGCCCAGTATTGTATATATGATGACCATTTGGATGCAGGGAACACGAACAGTTCTCTTGATCATGGTCGCATAGCATTTCCAGTCTTTGCAAGGATCTATATATGGTATACGCGTCTTTGAGAAATTATTAATTATATATATTTTGCAATAATGTTTCTTCTCAGTGCAAAATAACCGAATACAATTTAAGCTCTTCAGTAAACCTACATATTTATATACTTATATGTTATATTATTATTATATATATTATTATGATATATTGCTACTTAGTACCTCAGTGCAATCTGCAATTGAGAGCAGTCACCCTTACAGCAATTTATACATCCTAGTTCGAAATTACATAGTGCAACATCGTAGAGAAAGTGAACCCAGTCATTCACTCAATCGTCCCAGTTGCGTGAAGAGGACACAGGAGGGGACGCAGATTACTGCGTTGACCGCAGATCGATTTTGACCTGCAAATTTGAAGGTTAGGTTATAACTCAGGGCCCATGACTATTTATGTACGCAAAGTTATGTTGGAGGTTTTGTCAGCAAACACCTATGACGCAAACAGGAGGTTACGCAGACATGTGACGCAGACATGCTAATATGCTTTGCTTCACCACTTGCACAGCAGAGTAGATGTTGATCAATATCAACATTGTTGCAACCCGACCTCGACTCAAGTCCATTCCATCCAGCGGTCGACCCCACAGACCCATTCATACATTTTAACATGCTCTTTATTCAAAGCGGGAATTTTCTCATATATAAATTAATATTATAATATATTAATATATTGTGCATATATAGGTTAGGTTAGGTGTTTAGGTTCTGTTGGCGATTATTGTAGTACGTGAGTGAAGCATTTACAGCGTTGGGGTTCGAACACCAGTCGTCAGTGAAGCATTTGTTCCGGAAGTGTTCGGATGTCAGCAGTTGTGAGTCGTGTATAAACTGTTTTTAATTTATAAACAGCTGGGGGTTTGGCGGGTGGATGGAATGGTCTTTTGGGGGTCTATTTGGAGGACGGACTGCCTGTTGAACGGGTATTGTCGAACTTACCAAACCCCGCAGGTATTTGACTTAACGAGTCTCGCAGGTGTTTGACTTAACGAGTCCCCACAGGTGTTTGACTTAACGAGTCCCCACAGGTGTTTAACTTAACGAGTCCCCGCAGGTGTTTGACTTAACGAGTCTCGCAGGTGTTGGACTTAACGAGTCCCTACAGGTGTTTGACTTAACGAGTCCCTACAGGTGTTTGACTTAACGAGTCCCTACAGGTGTTTGCAGCTGGTACCGAAGTTCGTTCATAAAGTAGGACAAGAAAAGAGGAAAAACATTCGCTGTGTTTCGTAAAACAACTGGCCACTTTACCGAGTTCTCGCTGTCAGAACCAGACATTTTTCTTGCTCTCTCTCTCTCTCTCTCTCTCTCTCTCTCTCTCTCTCTCTCTCTCTCTCAGGCAAACATTTAGCTACCTCACACCAGGCAGGCATCCTTCTGCTCCAATGGTAAATCCAAACAACACACAATTAGAGCCAAACGAGGCTTTTTGTCTCGTTAGCCATAATCTTGACATAAATAATATCACATACCAGGTTTTGGAAAATTATTCCTCTCATAAATTTCGAAATGTGTGCTCAGATTTTTTTTTTGGGGGGGGAGGGGGTTGAATATATATATATATATATATATATATATATATATATATATATATATGTACTGTCTTTGGTTTCTAAATGCTTTGTTCTGGGCACGATACCTGGGCATGTGTTCCCACTACACATGCCACAGATTACGTATTAATCTACGATTAATCAGTCTAAACAATCAGTCTACGATTACGTAAACTCATTCCATATATCAAGTGATCTTATCCCTTCACAGAGTTTTGTGACGTCTGATGTTATCGATATTGGTCTATAAAACTATATTTGCATCTGCTTTACTACCTCCTTTATAGCGTGGTGATCTCTGTTTTAAGTATATTGGGGATAATGCCAGTAATTTAGGGTCCGTCGCCCAAATAATGTTTCTAGCCTGTGATGTATTTTGTTGTTGCAATTCTTGATGAGTCTAACAATTTCAGGAATCTGGGGCTGTTGCAGAGTGCATTGGCATGCTGTCTTTAGCAACATGAGAGTGCAAAGTGGTTAGGGGGGGGACACCTGATATATGGTTCGATATTAGTGTCACGTTCATAAAGAATTTTTTGGGTTTAAAGATCTTAAATGTGTCTAGGCTTAACTGAAAAGAAAATCACATTAAATCCTCACTATTTCACTCCTTTCTGTTTTGCCATTTCAGAAAGTTGCATCTCCCTGTTGCAAGGGTCGAGTGCAAGATGCCGTTCTTGTCTTAGATGTTACATAGTAGGTAACATAAGGTTATTATGAGTAGAAAGCACCAAGCCATTACGACTGTATAGCATTTAGAAGGGATATGAGGAGGGTGATTTGGGATGGGACCTGGGACGGAGGGAAAGGAATGGTAGCCCAACCACTTGTGGACGGTCGGGGATTGAACGCCGACCTGCATGAAGCGAGACCGTCGTTCTACCGTCCTGCCCAAGTTACAAATATTTTGGGTTCCTCACTAATGGGATTTTGTCCTCTTTTCCTCTGTTATCCAGTGTCGTTCTCGAGATAAGAGACGTTCCTGTCGTTCTGTCAGCCATTCCTGTTCCCGTGTCACTTAGTGGCATGTCACTTAGTGACATGTTACTTAGCGGCATGTTACTTGAAAATACTTTTAGTGCTACTCTGCTCATTTCCTTAAGTCAGTGATTGTGAGTGGTCTGACTGGTATCCACGTACTCCCTCCAATCCAGTGCCCAATCACTTGAGCTGGACGGTAGAGCGACGGTCTCGCTTCATGCAGGTCAGCGTTCAATCCCCGACCGTCCACCACAAGTGGTTGGGCACCATTCCTTTCACCCCCCCGTCCCATCCCAAATCCTTATATCCTGACCCCTTCCCTGTGCTATATAGTCTTAATGGCTTGGCGCTTTCCCACTGATAGTTGCCTTCCCTTCCCTCCAATCCATGGATATGAAGTCTTCAATAAAATTCCATTATTAAACCTTTTAGGATTATTAAATACTAACAAACATCTACGGAAACAAGATTTTTTATATGGAAGAAATCTAAAATAAATATCGAAATTAAATTGCTTTACATTTATATACAATATTTGAAAGTTTAACTTTCCTCGCTTTAAGTTCAGCAAATTTTCAATAATTGATTCGTAATCTAATGATTGAACAACCTCGTTTTCTATGTATATACACGACTATCTATTTTAATGTATCTGACTGAATTGCTTAATAATTTTCAATCCGTTTAAGTGCTGAAATGGAACGATTATCTCTAGCATAACAAACGGCTATTGTTAGAATTTGTTTTAATTGCTTGTAAATTTGTAAATTTAGACTGCAGTCCCTTAACTAATTACTTATAGATATCAACAGGATTGCACATGCATTTTTCTTAATCATTTTAATATAAATGAATAACTTGGTTTTTACATTATTTAATATTAATATATTTTTTTCAAATTTAATCATTACAATCTTTTTCACCATTTCATTAATCTCATCTGACTGTAAAACACATTAATATTACTCAAAAATTTGTTGTATATTCTGCTACTCACACAACACCATTATAAATAGTGGTGTATTCTACATTATTCATACATATTTCATCATACATATATCATACATCAGTTCATCACAAATACCACTGGATATGTGTGATACATAAAATATTGTTTACATGTAAAACTCCACCATTCTTTACACTACACTACACGCAGAAGTGTGTAGTGCATTTCACAATTGTGTAATGCATCAAATGCACAAATCCACAAGGGCCGTGACGAGGATTCGAACCTGCGTCATTCTTACAAGTTTCTTCAACCTGCAGTTCTCTCTATTCTGCTCACTTTGTACTTCCCATATTCTTTGAGTAAATTAGCCTTGTTCTCAAACCCTTTCTTGATCTTTCTTGCGTCCATAATTAATTCAGATTCTTAAGAAGGGCTTGTTCATTGGCTGGTACGTCTTGTAACACGAGGCTTGTACTATAATGGTTCGTTGTAGCAGTTTGTTCTATTAAACTGTCAGTGAAGGTAGTTCATGTTCATGAAAATTGTCTGGTAATTTTAATGGCTCCAGTTTATGGTCTGGTTTCGTATTTTCGTGGTTACTAATGTGATCTAATTCTTCCTTAATGGTCTTGTAATTCGACCATATATACTGATGAAACGACCATATTTACATAGGAATTCGACCATATATATACATATGAATTAAACCATGTATACTGATGAATCGACTATATATATATATATATATATATATATATATATATATATATATATATATATATATATATATATATATATATATAGTCTTACCACAGCCGGCTGTCCAGCAGAGAGAGAGGCCCGGTACCTAATGTCCCACAACTCTAATGAGCCTGTCGGTCGCCCAGATGGAATCACGGTGAACCCCTGGAAGAATGGTAGACAGTTGGTGTGGGACTACACTTGCGTCTCAACTTTAGCCAATACCTATGTTGACTTCAGTGCTACTCAAGCAGGAGGAGCTGCCAATCACCGGGAAGCGGCCAAGTCACGTAAATACAGAGACCTTGAGCACCACTACAATTTTGTCCCCATTGCCTCAGAGACACTTGGTGCCTGGGGTAAAAGTGCTGCTAGCTTTTTGAAGGAGTTGGGGTCTAAGCTAATCGAAACAACTAGAGACCCTAGAGCTGCCAGTTTTCTTTTTCAGCGCCTCAGTGTGGCAATCCAGAGAGGAAATGCTCACTGCATCCATGGTTCCTGCCCGCCTTCTGAGGAGCTGGAGGAGCTTTTCAACTTGTGACAAGCAGGCTTGTACCCTGCATGTAATCAATACTGTAACTTTTTTGTGTAATGACATTTTCAAATAAAGTTAGATAAATATACACACATACCAAAAGAATAGGGGTGGTAGGAGAAGAAAATATCAAAGTGTTCAGTGAGGATCCACAAGGTCTTCTCTGAGTACTCTTTATTTTCTTCTCCGAGGCTATGGGTCCCTACACTTGCACCAGAGGTGGTACCCTTCTAGGTTTTATATATATATATATATATATATATATATATATATATATATATATATATATATATATATATATATATATATACACATGAATTAGACCATGTATACAGGTGATGAGTCACAATAACGTGGCTAAAGTATGTTGACCAGACCACACACTAGAAGGTGAAGGGACGACGACGTTTCGGTCCGTCCTGGACCATTCTCAAGTCGATTCTCAAGTCGACACTCACAATCGACTTGAGAATGGTCCAGGACGGACCGAAACGTCGTCGTCCCTTCACCTTCTAGTGTGTGGTCTGGTCAAAATAGACCATGTATAGAAATGAATTCCACCATATATAGAGATGAATCGACCATATATATAGATGAATCAACCACATATGCAGATAAATCGACGATATATACATATGAATTCAACCACATATGCAGATGAATTCGAATCATATTTACGTAAGAATTCTGTAAAAAAGTCAAAATAATGCAACTCACGAACGTAATTCACAGCAACATTTCCAATTAAATTTATCGCAAAACCATCACATGGAACACATAAATCTGTATCAACGAGGAGGTGTGGTCGAGGACCGGGCCGCGGGGATGCTAAGCCCCGAAATCATCTCAAGATAACCTAACAACATGTATGTTTGTGTAATCTTACTTGTTATTTTCCGTATTTACCAAACATGTTCACAGCACTTTCGCATGTTTGGGTTCAATAGTTTTTAATTTTTAATTTTAATTACGAGTAAAGAAAATCTTTAAATATCTATTTGTTTTTCGACACCTGTCAGTTGGTCCATGTGAGAGATATTGGGAGTCGAGTCTATAGATATTCAAGGATAGGAAGTATAGCAAATAATGTGGGATAGATAGATGCATCCCTCACAGTGTGGGAGAAATAGATGAATAGACGCTGCCAGCAATATTGAAGGTTTGCAAATGTCTTTTCAAGAAACTATCATCTTTTGCAAGACATTCTGTGCAACGTAAGGAATTCTTTCTAGGATTGAGACACAGTTCTTTTCTGTACCTACTGAATGCTGTTCGCAAACTCACCAGTCATTTCACTATTGAAATGATTCACCTTAAAACTTGTCTCCTGTACTTCTCTTTGAAATCAATTGTTTTAATTGTTTTTTTAAGTGTTTTGAACTGTTTTTTTTAAGCCTGGTAGAGAGTAATTGTTTGCGGAGAGTTAACATTGATCTGAAATGGTCTCGACATAATTACCGAACTGTTCAACATCTGGTTCAAACAACTGTTAAACATCTGGAGTCCTGTTGCAAATTTTGTTGGTGATTTCGACAAATGTTTACATACATAAAAATAAACACATTTTCATGTTATTGCAAATAGCAATCATTCATGATATTCTTTGGTACAACTTCCTTTAAAGCAATAAAGTTTGACTCGGAAATGAATATGTCTGCAATAATATTCGCTTCCGCCAATATGTTCAACTTTAAGAATTGTAAAATCACTTTCAGTGAAGGATTTATTATTAATAATATTTGATGATATTCACCAGGTAAATGAACTTGCCCACAATGCAATATCATTGGGGATTGATGCCAGGTCTGTTGAATCTCTACTAATTTCAGTTTCTCTTATTTCTTATCTACGATTTATCTACTCAAATTATTTTGTAGATTTTGTCACATTTTATTTATTCTTTACTGGCTTTAATTTCTGGCTTTCTTCCCTTCATAGAGCCCAGAACACTGCTCTGTTCATAGAGGCCCAGAACAGTGCTCTGTTTATAGAGGCCCAGAACACTGCTCTGTTTATAGAGGCCCAGAACACTGCTCTGTTTATAGAGGCCCAGAACACTGCTCTGTTTATAGAGGCCCAGAACACTGCTCTGTTCATAGAGGCCCAGAACACTGCTCTGTTTATAGAGGCCCAGAACACTGCTCTGTTCATAGAGCCCAGAACACTGCTCTGTTCATAGAGCCCAGAACACTGCTCTGTTTATAGAGGCCCAGAACAGTGCTCTGTTCATAGAGGCCCAGAACACTGCTCTGTTTATAGAGGCCCAGAACACTGCTCTGTTTATAGAGCCCAGAACACTGCTCTTTTTATAGAGGCCCAGAACACTGCTCTGTTCATAGAGCCCAGAACACTGCTCTGTTTATAGAGGCCCAGAACACTGCTCTGTTCATAGAGCCCAGAACACTGCTCTGTTTATAGAGCCCAGAACACTGTTGTTATAGAGGCCCAGAACACTGCTCTGTTCATAGAGCCCAGAACACTGCTCTGTTTATAGAGGCCAGAACACTGCTCTGTTTATAGAGGCCCAGAACACTGCTCTGTTCATAGAAGCCCAGAACACTGTTTTAGAGGCCAGAACACTGCTGTTCATAGAGCCCAGAACACTGCTCTGTTTATAGAGGCCCAGAACACTGCTCTGTTCATAGAAGCCCAGAACACTGTTCATAGAGGCCCAGAACACTGCTCTGTTCATAGAAGCCCAGAACACTGTTCATAGAGGCCCAGAACACTGCTCTGTTCATAGAAGCCCAGAACACTGTTCATAGAGGCCCAGAACACTGTTCATAGAGGCCCAGAACACTGCTCTGTTCATAGAGCCCAGAACACTGTTCATAGAGCCCAGAACACTGCTCTGTTCATAGAAGCCCAGAACACTGTTCATTAGGCCCAGAACACTGTTCATAGAGCCCAGAACACTGCTCTGTTCATAGAAGCCCAGAACACTGTTCATAGAGGCCCAGAACACTGTTCATAGAGCCCAGAACACTGCTCTGTTCATAGAGCCCAGAACTGTTCATAGAAGCCCAGAACACTGTTCATAGAGCCCAGAACACTGCTCTGTTCATAGAGCCCAGAACACATTCGTCAATAATGATTAAGGGTTTCAGCTTTATTGTACGCACGTACACTGACTTTCATTGTACGTACGTAAATAGAAATTCCTCCTTGCCTCAGGATAGTAGAAGTAGAAGTAGAAGAGTAACTGGTAGATGAATCTTGGGGACCAAGAATACAAAATGGCCAGGTACAGCACTCTCAGCAGCCAAACATCTGCTCGTTCATTTCCACAGTTTCAAGGCAAAAGGAAATCCTGATTGGTTTTTCCTAAAGCTTTGTAGTTGGGATTGTGAATCAGTGAATATCACTGCTCCTGGGCCTGTGAATCAGTGAATATCACTGCTCCTGGGCCTGTGAATCAGTGAATATCACTGCTCCTGAGCCTGTGAATCAGTGAATATCACTGCTCCTGAGCCTGTGAATCAGTGAATATCACTGCTCCTGAGCCTGTGAATCAGTGAATATCACTGCTCCTGAGCCTGTGAATCAGTGAATATCACTGCTCCTGAACCTAGGAATCGGTGAACATCACTGCTCTTCATATGCGTGTCGCTCAACAGTGAAATATTAGAAAATTTGAAATTGAAAAAGTTGCAGTGAAATCATTTTGATAATTCTGAAATGTAATTAATTGATTTACGAATCATCTAAGTTTGTAGCCAAAACACTATCAACTTAATAGCTGAACTAGAGAAAAAATTACATTTCCGAAAAGCTTGACTGAAAAATCTCCAAACTCTAATTTTAATAGTAGTATTTCATTTAAATATTAGTGAGAGTCATTGATTTAGCGATGAACTTTGTAAAGTTTAATTACGAGAATATATTAACTGATGAAACGAGAGCTGCGTAAATATCTTTCAACTCATCCCAATACAAACATGATACGAATTATATAATATATATTAATATAATATATATATATATATAATATATATATATATAATATATATATATATATATATATATATAATTATATGAATCGATCATATACACAGACGAAATCGACAAATATACAATTGAATTAGACCATATATTGAGATGAATTCGACCATATATACAAATGAATCAACTATGTATACAAATGAATCAACCATATATACAGATGAATTGCTATGTATAGATCGATGGGACAGAGGGGAAGTAACGGTGCCCAACCACTTGGGGGACGGTAGAGCGACGGTCTCGCTTCATGCAGGTCGGCGTTCAATCCCCGACCGTCACAAGGGGTTGGCCACCATTCCTTCCCTCTGTCCCCGCAAATTTGCCTTACAAATGCTATATAATCAGAATAGTTTAGTCTTTTCCTGAAAATTACTTAAATTTTTATTATTATTTATCTCTTTATAATTTTATTTATTTGGATTTATTTATCTCTATTTTTTATTTTTTTATCTTTATATCTAATTTATAAATATATAAATTAAATATATCTAATTTGCGCAAGCTTGCACCATCCCTGCTTGAGGGATTTGCAAGATCAAGATCAAGGTTGATCTTATCAACGTCATAGTGACCCCAGAGATCTTAAGTATAAGACCCGAGGTGGTCTCAGCGACCAAGACATCACTACCCAATAGTGACGACTATTAAAGTCCAGGATTTCTCTAAACCGATTATGATGGATTGTTTAATTCAGATGTTGCGATGAGCAGTAGTTAGCTTGGTGGTTGTAGGTGTTGTGGTAGGTGTAGGTGTTGGGGTGGTTGTAGGTTTGACCGGTGGGGCGTAATGTTAATGGTCGTATCTTGCGTGAATGGTCGTTCCTGGTGTCTTGGGAGACGACCACTCAGGAGGGTGTGTATAGTGTAGAATACAGCGGCTATTAACAAGGATGGTGACTATTNGCTTAGGGCCCGCGCAGGAATATCCCTGCAAAAAAAAAAGTAGTCCCAATATACAAGAAGGGTGATAGGCAAAAGGCACTGAACTACAGGCCAGTTTCCTTAACTGTATACCATGCAAGGTGATGGAGAAGATCGTGAGGAAAAAGCTCATAGAGCACCTGGAGGAAAATAACTTTGTGACACCCCACCAACATGGGTTCAGGGATGGTAAAATCGTGCCTCACAGGTTTATTAGAATTCTTTGACCAAGCAACAAAAATTAGGCAGGAAAGAGAAGGGTGGGCAGACTGCATTTTCTTGGACTGTTAGAAAGACTTTCACACATCACCCCATAAAAGTTGGAGCAACATGCAGAAGTAAAAGATAAGGTGCTCCAGTGGATAAGGGAGTATCTAAGCAACAGGAAACAGCGAGTAACGGTGAGGGGGAAGACATCAGAGTGGCGAGATGTCACCAGCGGAGTCCCACAGGGCTCTGTACTTGGCCCCATCCTAATATATATATATAATATATATATATATATATATATATATATATATATATATATATATATATATACGATCTTCCGGAGGGTATAGACTCATTCCTCTCAATGTTTGCTTTGAAAAAATTATGAGAAGAATCAAAACAGTTGAAGATAGACAGAGACTACAGGACGACCTGGACAACTGGAGGAATGGTCTAGAAAATGGGTTACCTTGGACAAGGAGCTGGAATATGAGGAAGCTGAGATATGAGACCAAAGTGCTGGGATATGACAACGAAGAGAAGTAACAGTGCCCCAAACACTTGGACCATCGGGAATCGAACGTCGACCCAGCAAGAAGCCAAGGCGCTATTCTACCGATCAGTCCAAGTAGGTGTAGTAACTACTGAAAGCCACCAAACCCCCCCTCAACACGTCAAGGAGATACGAACGAGGCCAGACGTCTCAAGGTCGGTCTGGCGTCTCAGACCACCAGAAGATGGCCTCCACAGCACAAGGAAGTCAGTTTCCAGCTGAACGAGGAACGTGCCGCTCTGGGAATAATCACTCCGTCAGCGCCCACTCGCGAAATCACCGCGCTATCAGTGACAGGTTTCAAAGCAAGCTGAGACAGGCGTCAAAACAAGCTGATTCGTGCGTCGGAACAAGCTGAGCCAAGCATGACGCTCTGGCCACGTGGTGGAGGCTCTGGCCACGTGGTGGAGGCTCTGGCCACGTGGTGGAGGCTCTGGCCACGTGGTGGAGGCTCTGAACACGTGCTGGAGGCTCTGAACACGAGCTGGAGGCTCTGGCCACGTGGTGGAGGCTCTGGCCACGTGGTGGAGGCTCTGGCCACGTGGTGGAGGCTCTGGCCACGTGGTGGAGGCTCTGGCCACGTGGTGGAGGCTCTGAACACCTGCTGGAGGCTCTGAACACGTGCTGGAGGCTCTGAACACCTGCTGGAGGCTCTGGCCACGTGGTGGAGGCTCTGAACACGTGATGGAGGCTCTGAACACGTGGTGGAGGCTCTGGCCACGTGGTGGAGGCTCTGAACACGTGGTGGAGGCTCTGAACACCTGCTGGAGGCTTTGAACACCTGCTGGAGGCTCTGAACACCTGCTGGAGGCTCTGAACACCTGGTGGAGGCTCTGTACACCTGGTGGAGGCTCTGAATACGTGGTGGAGGCTCTGGCCACGTGGTGGAGGCTCTGGCCACGTGGTGGAGGCTCTGAACACCTGCTGGAGGCTCTGGCCACGTGGTGGAGGCTCTGAACACGTGCTGGAGGCGCTAGCCACGTGGTGGAGGCTCTGGCCACGTGGTGGAGGCTCTGAACACGTGCTGGAGGCTCTGAACACCTGCTGGAGGCTCTGAACACCTGCTGGAGGCTCTGGCCACGTGGTGGAGGCTCTGAACACGTGTTGGAGGCTCTGAACACGTGGTGGAGGCTCTGAACACCTGGTGGAGGCTCTGAACACCTGCTGGAGGCTCTGAACACCTGGTGGAGGCTCTGAACACCTGCTGGAGGCTCTGAACACCTGGTGGAGGCTCTGAACACCTGGTGGAGGCTCTGAACACGTGCTGAAGGCTCTGAACACCTGGTGGAGGCTCTGAACACCTGGTGGAGGCTCTGTACACCTGGTGGAGGCTCTGACACCTGGTGGAGGCTCTGAACACCTGGTGGAGGCTCTGAACACGTGCTGAAGGCTCTGAACACCTGGTGGAGGCTCTGAATACGTGGTGGAGGCTCTGGCCACGTGGTGGAGGCTCTGGCCACGTGGTGGAGGCTCTGAACACCTGCTGGAGGCTCTGGCCACGTGGTGGAGGCTCTGAACACGTGCTGGAGGCGCTGGCCACGTGGTGGAGGCTCTGGCCACGTGGTGGAGGCTCTGAACACGTGCTGGAGGCTCTGAACACCTGCTGGAGGCTCTGAACACCTGCTGGAGGCTCTGGCCACGTGGTGGAGGCTCTGAACACGTGTTGGAGGCTCTGAACACGTGGTGGAGGCTCTGAACACCTGGTGGAGGCTCTGAACACCTGCTGGAGGCTCTGAACACCTGGTGGAGGCTCTGAACACCTGCTGGAGGCTCTGAACACCTGGTGGAGGCTCTGAACACCTGGTGGAGGCTCTGAACACGTGCTGAAGGCTCTGAACACCTGGTGGAGGCTCTGAACACCTGGTGGAGGCTCTGTACACCTGGTGGAGGCTCTGAACACCTGGTGGAGGCTCTGAACACCTGGTGGAGGCTCTGAACACGTGCTGAAGGCTCTGAACACCTGGTGGAGGCTCTGAATACGTGGTGGAGGCTCTGGCTACGTGGTGGAGGCTCTGGCCACGTGGTGGAGGCTCTGAACACCTGCTGGAGGCTCTGGCCACGTGGTGGAGGCTCTGAACACGTGCTGGAGGCGCTGGCCACGTGGTGGAGGCTCTGGCCACGTGGTGGAGGCTCTGAACACGTGCTGGAGGCTCTGAACACCTGCTGGAGGCTCTGAACACCTGCTGGAGGCTCTGGCCACGTGGTGGAGGCTCTGAACACGTGTTGGAGGCTCTGAACACGTGGTGGAGGCTCTGAACACCTGGTGGAGGCTCTGAACACCTGCTGGAGGCTCTGAACACCTGCTGGAGGCTCTGAACACCTGGTGGAGGCTCTGAACACCTGGTGGAGGCTCTGAACACCTGGTGGAGGCTCTGAACACGTGCTGGAGGCTCTGGCCACGTGGTGGAGGCTCTGAACACGTGCTGGAGGCGCTGGCCACGTGGTGGAGGCTCTGGCCACGTGGTGGAGGCTCTGAACACGTGCTGGAGGCTCTGAACACCTGCTGGAGGCTCTGAACACCTGCTGGAGGCTCTGGCCACGTGGTGGAGGCTCTGAACACGTGTTGGAGGCTCTGAACACCTGCTGGAGGCTCTGAACACCTGCTGGAGGCTCTGAACACCTGGTGGAGGCTCTGAACACCTGGTGGAGGCTCTGAACACCTGGTGGAGGCTCTGAACACGTGCTGAAGGCTCTGAACACCTGGTGGAGGCTCTGAACACCTGGTGGAGGCTCTGTACACCTGGTGGAGGCTCCGAACACATGGTGGAGGCTCCACAATTTTCCAGCTCAGGAACTCTGAGTGAGGCCAGTGGAAAATGGATCCTAATAATCTTTACTGACTCTGGTGTGGCCATGATTAAGGGGCCAGAAGCCGTGGGCCCTTAGCTTGTGCCCATTGCGGCCATTGTTCAGAAGGCCACGGTGGTTCAGTAACCTCTGGCCCCTTAATGACTCAATGACCTCAATTCACTCGGGGTGGAATGAGTGGTGATTTCAGGTCAACGAACGAACGGCTCATTAGTACACGAAACAGGAATCATTTACAGTCGCAAGGGAAGGGGGGTCTGTGTGTGATTTACACTTACAAGACCATGCACTCACACTCACACTCACAGCTGTGAGTGTGACACACACACACACACAGCCGTGAGTGTGACACACTCACACACACAGCCGTGAGTGTGACACACTCACACTCAGCTCTCACTCTCCATACTTTCATCTTTAATGCATTGACCGTGTGAGATGTTGCAAAGAATCTTTTGATGAAGATTGCACAAGAAGATTAGCAAGGCCGCAGCGTCTCTGACAATATCAAGATCTTGTTTGATCTTGACCTGAGTTGACGTCATGGTTCTACACACACCTGCCAACAGGTGTGCTGACAGGTGTGTGAGGTGTGACTTCATTGTCAACTGGTGTTAGACGGGTTGTTACCGCGTCCAGACTTGTTCAACTGTTAGACTGTTCTGGTGATTTAACTGTTAGGTGAAGAACTTTCTCGACGCCATGAAGAACTCTCCATACAATATGAAGAACTCTCCATACACCATGAAGAACTCTCCATACACCATGAAGAACTCTCCATACACCATGAAGAACTCTCCATACCCATAAAGAACTCTCCATACATCAAGTAAAACCCTGTGAATAACCACCACATTTAAAATAAATAACACAAGTAACTTAAATAATATTACTTAAAGCAGAGGAAAGCTTGTTTACATATTACAGCTCTTAATGAGAATGATTAAGTAACTATAAGTAGTTAACATGACAACTGTAGTTAACATGGGTAGTTAACATGACAACTGTAGTTAACATGGGTAGTTAACATGACAACTGTAGTTAACATGGTTAACATGACAACTGTAGTTAACATGGTTAACATGACAACTGTAGTTAACATGGGTAGTTAACATGACAACTGTAGTTAACATGGGTAGTTAACATGACAACTGTAGTTAACATGGTTAACATGACAACTGTAGTTAACATGGTTAACATGACAACTGTAGTTAACATGGGTAGTTAACATGACAACTGTAGTTAACATGGGTAGTTAACATGACAACTGTAGTTAACATGGGTAGTTAACATGACAACTGTAGTTAACATGGGTAGTTAACATGACAACTGTAGTTAACATGGGTAGTTAACATGACAATTCTGATATTAACATTATTTTCACCAATTACTGGTGTTAAATTCCCATACTTAAATTCAACCCGTCCTCGCAAATTCGTATAGACAATATTGACTTATTAGTTACGTGCATAGGTGACATACTAACATAATAGTTTCCCTTGAAAAGCTTCATAGAAAAACACCGGACCTTACCTAACCTACTTAGATTATGTTAAAATAAGCATCTTAGTGCGCTTCGTCATTACAATTGTTACTTAACCTAATAGTATAGGT
>WNGS01073677.1:16051-21051 GCA_020271785.1 Procambarus virginalis
CCTCAGAGCTACGAGGGATGGGGTAATGAGGAGCGCCTGGGGGAACTATGCCTTACGACACTAGAAAGAAGAAGGGAGAGGGGGGACATGATAGGAACGTATAAAATACTCAGAGGGATTGACAGAGTGGAGATAGACGAATGTTCACACTGAATAGTAACAGAACGAGGGGACATGGATGGAAGTTAGAAACTCAGATGAGTCAAAGAGATGTATAGGAAGTTTTCGTTTTAGCGTGAGAGTAGTGGGAAAATGGAATGCACTTAAGGAACAGGTAGTGCGAAGCCAATACTATTCATAATTTAAAAACCAGGTATGATAGGGAAATGGGATAGGAGTCATGTCATTGCTGTAAACAACTGATGTCTCGAAAGGCGGGATCCAAAGAGTCAATGCTCGATCCTGCAGACACATGAGTGAGTAGTGAGTACATATAGGTGAGTACACATACTGACCTTTGAGTACTTGTGGAGGTAGGGATAACTATCCAAGGATGGGAGTGGAGGGAAAAAGACTGATTACCGAAGAGGAAAATATGACGAGATGAGGAGCTTCCTCAGAGGATACCATGGGAAAGAACTTAGAGACAAGAATGTGCAGGTCATGATGGATTTTGTCACCCAGAAGTGCCAGGAAGCTGCAGACAGGTTTATCCCCATCCAAAAGGAGAAAAACAAAAAACAACAGAAAAACCCATGGTTCAACCAGGAATGCAAGGTAGCGAAGCAACTGAGTAAAAGAACATGGAGAAATTACAGAAATAACAGACACCAGAGAGCAGGGAGAGATACCAGAGGGCCAGAAATGAGTACCTCAGAGTGAGGAGGGAGCAGAGAGACAGTTTGAAAATGACATCGCGAGTAAGCCAAGACCCAACCAAAGCTGCTCCACAGCCACATCAGGAGGAAAACAGCAGTGAAGGAACAAGTGATGAAGCTGCGAAAAGCGGAGAACAGATACACAGAGAATGACAAGGTGTGTGAAGAAAAACAAGAGATTCCAGGAGGTCTTCACAATAGAACAAGGAGAAGCCCCTGCACTAAATGAGGAGGCGGCAAACCAAGCAACCTTGGAGGAATTTGACCTCACCAGTGATGAGGTCAAAAGGTGTCTGCTGGAGCTGGATGTGACAAAGGCTGTTGGGCCTGACAGAATCTCACCATGGATACTAAAGGAAGGTGCAGAAGCACTAAGTGTGCCACTCTCTATGGTGTATAACAGGTCACTGGAACAGGAGACTTACCAGAAAGTTGGAAGACAGCTAACGTGGTCCCAATATACAAAAAGGGTGACAGGCAAGAGGCACTGAATTACAGGCCAGTTTCCTTAACTTGTATACCATGCAAGGTGATGGAGAAGATCGTGAGGAAAAGGCTCGTAGAGCATCTGGAGGGAAATAACTTTGTAACGCACCACCAACATGGGTTCAGGGATGGTAAATCGTGCCTCACAGGTTTAATAGAATTTTATGACCAAGCAAAAATTAGGCAGGAAAGAGAAGGGTGGGCCGACTGCATTTTCCTGGATTGCCAAAAAGCCTTTGACACAGTACCGCACAAAAGGCTGTTAAAAAAGTTGGAGCAACAGGCAGGAGTAAAAGGGAAGGTGCCAGTGGATAAGGGAGTACTTAAGCAACAGGAAACAGCGAGTAACGGTGAGGGGGGAGACATCAGAGTGGCGAGATGTCACCAGCGGAGTCCCACAGGGCTCAGTACTTGGACCCATCCTGTTTCTAATATATGTGAACGATCTTCCGGAGGGTATAGACTCATTCCTCTCAATGTTTGCTGATGATGCAAAAATTATGAGAAGAATCAAGACGGATGAAGATAGACAGAGACTACAGGATGACCTGGATAAACTGGAGGAATGGTCTAGAAAATGGCTGCTAAAGTTCAACTCGGGAAAGTGTAAGGTGATGAAATTAGGAGAAGGGAGCAGGAGGCTGAACACAAGGTATCATTTGGGAGGGGAAATCCTGCAAGAGTCAAATAGAGAGAAAGATCTGGGGGTTGATATCACACCGAACCTGTCCCCAAAAGCCCACATCAAAAGAATATCATCAGCGGCATATGCTAGACTGGCCAACATAAGAACTGCCTTTAGAAACTTGTGTAAGGAATCTTTCAGAACCCTGTATACCACTTATGTAAGACCAATCCTGGAGTATGCAGCTCCAGCCTGGAGTCCATACCTAGTTAAACACAAGACAAAGTTAGAGAAGAATCAGCGGTATGCCACCAGGCTCGTCCCGGAACTGAGAGGATTGAGCTACGAGGAAAGGCTAAAGGAGCTGAACCTCACATCCCTGGAAAACAGAAGAGTAAGGGGAGACATAACCACCTACAAAATTCTCAGGGGAATTGACGGGGTGGACAAAGACAAACTCTTCAGCACGGGTGGGACACGAACAAGGGGACACAGGTGGAAACTTAGTACCCAGATGAGCCACAGAGACGTTAGAAAGAATTTTTTCAGTGTCAGAGTAGTTAATTATTGGAATGCACTAGGAAGTGATGTGGTGGAGGCTGACTCCATACACAGTTTCAAATGTAGATATGATAGAGCCCAGTAGGCTCAGGAATCTGTACACCAGTTGATTGACAGTTGAGAGGCGGGACCAAAGAGCCAAAGCTCAACCCCTGCAAGCACAATTAGGTGAGTACACACACACACATTACATAACAAACTTCATATGGACTAGCCTGGTATGCCACCAGTATCAGAGCTGAGGGATATGAGCTACGAGGAGAGCTCATAGAACCTAAACCTCAAGTCCCTGGAAGAAAGAAGAGTTAGGGGGAGACATAATCACCACATACAAGATTTACAAAGGAATTGATAGGGTAGACAAGGAAGGATTATTTAACACGCCCGGTACACGCACAAAGGGACACAGGTGGAAACTGAGTACCTATATCAGCCGCAGAGATATTAGAATAACTTTTTTAGTGTCAGAGTAGTTAACAGATGAAATGCGTTAGGAAGTGATGTGGTGGAGGCTGACTCCATACACAGTTTCAAATGTAGATATGATAAAGCCCAGTAGGTTCTATACACCGCCTAGGCTATATGTACACCGGTTGACAGTCGAAAGGCAGGACCAAAAAGCTGAAGCTCAACCCCTGCAAGCACAATTAAGTGAGTACACTTAGCCCTTGTCAATCGGACGAAGATAGACTGAGGACCTGGTTGTAAACAAATTGGCGGATCGTGTTCCAGGAAACACTGTTAGTGTAAAAATTGTTATAGAATCTTCAATTATAAAATGTAATAAATTAATAATATTATTTTAAGTCCAGGTTTCTATGAATTAGATGACTCTTTAATTAGTATGATTTGTAATAGTATAAAATTACGTAACGAATAGATATATGTGCAGCTGTCTTATTCCAAGAATTAGAGGATGGGTCTTTCTCTTGTTATGTCACTTCCATTATTGATATTATGTTTGATCTCCTCCACCTAACCCAACCTAAACTAACACAACTAAGTCAATAATTAATGTTCCCAATATTATATAGTAATATTAATTTAAATAAACTAATTGGAAACAATTTATTGAAAATAAAAAAATCACTAGGCCTATTAGGCAAATCGGGCCTTGCATAGTAGGCCGAGAAGTGCGTTCTGGCTACTAGGTACGACATTATATATATATATATATATATATATATATATATATATATATATATATATATATATATATAAGTGGCGCAACCTTCTCCTGTTTGGAAACATATGTCTAGCTGTCCCTGCAAGGAGAGACAAATCTCTAGCTTCCTCAGTCATTATGGCTATAAATAGTTTTCCTAGAGAGGACAACCAGGCACCCCTCCCCACCCGTGCCAAAAACACTCACCGCAGGAAAGGTATCAACAGCAGAACCGAGGCATCCAAAATGAGAGCAACAGTCAGCAAGAAAATAGAAGAAGGCAACACAATAGGGGCAATCAGAGTCATCACCAGTGAAGACACAGTTGCCACCAGGGATGCCGATACAGCACAAGCCCTGAGGGAAAAACACCCATCCAGAGCTCCTCGTGACGACGGTGTTCCCCTAGTCGGTGTCACCAGAGCAGAACCCCTGTGTGTGCTCGAATCCATGGTGCATAAAGCAGCTTTATCCTTCCCACCAGGATCAGCAGGTGGGTTCACAGGACTAAGACCCAACCACATCAAACAAATGCTCAACCCTGCACTGGGAGACATTGCACAGGGCCTCCTGGTGGAACTAACAAGATTCGCCAACACATGTCTAGCTGGCAACATACCAGAGACCATACGGCCTCTCTTTTTTGGCGCTACCCTCTGTGCCCTGAGGAAAAAAGATGGAGGAATCAGACCGATAGCTGTGGGCAATTCACTCCGGCGTCTCGTCGCTAAGGCTGCTGCTAGAGCAGTTAGTCAGGCAGCAGCCGACATGCTGAAGCCAAAACAGCTTGGGTTTGGCATTCCCCAAGGGTGTGAGGCAGCGGCTCATGCAGCTAGAGCTTACATTGCCAACATTACGGATGAAAAAGCTCTGATAAAGCTGGACTTCAAAAATGCCTTCAATCTGGTTAGAAGGGATGCAGTACTCAATGCGGTTCATCGCCTTTTTCCTTCCCTCTACCCGTTTGTAAACTCATGCTACAGCAAGAATCTAACTCTGCTTTTTGGGGAACATGAAATCGAATCACAAGAAGGTGTCCAACAGGGTGACCCCCTTGCTCCTTTTCTTTTCTGCCTAGTCATCAAGGAAGTCACCGATAACCTGTCCAGTGAGCTCAACATTTGGTTCTTGGACGATGGTACTCTAGCCGGCTCCCCAGACGCACTCTTGGACGACATAAGAATAATTCAGGAGCAAGGAGCAAGTCTAGGCCTCACCCTGAACCCTTCCAAGTGCGAAATAACCTCCACCAACCAGCACATAATAGAGCAAATAAAGGTTGTTTTGCCTGACATTCATACAACCAACCCTGAGGACAGCACACTCCTAGGTGCTCCTCTTGGAA
>WNGS01073677.1:26051-27480 GCA_020271785.1 Procambarus virginalis
GAGCAGTTTCCTTAGAATGTTTTCTGGTATGTCAAGAGGAGTACAGGCTGGATCACGATACACTCTGTCCGCTATCATCCCGATTGTTTCATCCACAGTACGTTGTAAACAGTGATTCTACGTCCACGAGGCTCTTATCCCTGTGGCCCGTGTTCCCAGCAGTAAGTCAACAAATTCTTTGGAGACTTCAGGCTGAAGGCGCATGGGACATAAGGAGTCAGCAGCCATTGAGTCGCTTCGCCAGTCTGTACGTAGGTCTGGGTATCTGGCTGATGATTGGCCGAAGTGGGTTTCCAGGCTTGTGTGTCTTGACATTTCCATACACGTATCCAGGTTTGTATTCCCCAATAATCTTTGGCAGGTGGAATCTGGATTCTTGGCGTTCAGTTTCGATCAATTTGTTGACCTTTGCTTTCAATTCGGCTGTAGTGTCCCTCGTTACCCTTTGAAATTTAGTTTGGTCAGAGAGTATGAGGTTTATTTTCGCCAGATATTCGTCTTTTTTCAAGAATGACGTATATAGGACTTGTCGTCTCTCCTGACGACTATCCCTTGTTCTCACGAAGGCTCTTAGCCTTAGCCAAAGGTATGTTGACGATATTTTTACACCGGTACCTAATGTCAGACATCTGCAGAGCTGAAGGAGGCATTTGAGCAAAATTCTGTGTTGCGTTTCACTTACGAGATGGAGAAGGATGGGAAACTACCCTTTCTAGATGTAACAGTCATGGAAAGGAGCGGAGGTTTCCGCACTGCAGTCTACACTAAGGAAACAAGGTGGCGTGGTGGGAAGGAGCAAGGGGGGGGGGGTGTGCGTGGGTGTGCGTGGTGGGAAGGAGTGGGGTGTGCGTGGAGGGAAGTGGTGGGGGTGTGCGCTGGTGGGAAGGAGTGGGGGTGTGCCGTGGAGGGAAGGAGTGGTTGTGTGCGTGGAGGGAAGTGGTGGGGGTGTGCGTGGAGGGAAGTGGTGGGGGTGTGCGTGGAGGGAAGTGGTGGGGGGTGTGCGTGGAGGGCAGGTGGTGGGGGTGCTGTGCGTGGAGGGAAGTGGTGGGGGTGTGCGTTGGAGGGGAAGTGGTGGGGCGTGTGCGTCGGAGGGAAGTGGTGGGGGTGTGCGTGAGGGAAGGTGGTGGGGGTGTTTTTTTATTTTTTTTGTGGTGGGGGTGTGCGTGGAGGGAAGTGGTGGGGGTGTGCGTGGAGGGAAGTGGTGGGGGTGTGCGTGGAGGGAAGTGGTGGGGGTGTGCGTGGAGGGAAGTGGTGGGGGTGTGCGTGGAGGGAAGTGGTGGGGGGTGCGTGGAGGGAAGTGGTGGGGGTGTGCGTGGAGGGAAGTGGTGGGGGTGTGCGTGGAGGGAAGTGGTGGGGGTGGGTGCGTGGAGGGAAGTGGTGGGGGTGTGCGTGAGGGAAGTGGTGGGGGGTGTGCGTGGAGGGAAGTGGG
>WNGS01073678.1:0-14116 GCA_020271785.1 Procambarus virginalis
TTTTCAGAAGAGGAAAACAATGGATGGTAGGTATAATACGAATATATATAGATGTTTATATACAATTTTTTATCATATAATTTTTGGGGGTTTTAATTTTTTTTTTATATTTTTAGAACAATCTACACAGCAGTTAAGGTTGTCCCTTCCCCTCCCCTCGCCTGAAATGGTTATAGTAGATGAAGATGATGAACAAGAGATGGAGGATCTTGGGATATTGGAAATGAAACTCTGTATTATTAAGAGAAGAATGTCGAAGGTGAAGAGAAGACTCACACAGTGTTCCAGATGCCAGCTGAAGTACCATATTTATTATTAACGGGATCTGATAATGTGTCTCATCAAGCAAGTACCTACAATATTCTCATGGCAGATGTGTCAGGATCCATGTTCCAGTACTGGAATGGTGTAATGACAGGGTGGAACAAATATGTGGCACCTCATTTGGTAGGGCGAACGAATCTATTCGTGTTTGGCACTAAAGTTGAATTTAAACGATCAGAAACATACCTAAAATATAGTGATTTTGCTAATAGTTATACAGATTTGACTGGTGCCCTAAAAACTATTGTAAATGAAGTTTACCCATGTAAGGAGAGGTATATCAAAGTGTTTCTTATTACTGACGGCCATCATAATGCAACACCGATTAAGCCAAGTAATATTATTGCCCAAATGAAGGTGGTTAATAATAAGATTTGTGAGGTTTTTGTGTTAGGTGTGGGATGTGACTTTCCCGTGCAGTATAGTGTGGATATAAGGTCGCGTTTGCACAATGGTAATGCCAATATGCCTACACTTTTCTGGGCGAAAACGTCAGATAAATTAGAGGAAGAGATGAAGAAAATTGGTGGATACATATCTGATGCAACTTCACCGATCCTTAAGTTGTCAGTGAAAGGTTTCTTACTGCCAGGGGGTATAGCCAAGGACGAATTCTACCTGAATGAGTGGGTATATTTTCCCTGTGAACAAGAAGAACAAGTGAAACAACTTAGATTAATATATGGTAATAATGGATGTCACATTTCACCCCAGTTTCGTAGTATATCATTATTTGAGTTGACTGAAGTATTTCGACAATGGAATTCTGTTATTATTCAAATTAACAATAAGAAAGAACCAGTTCCTTCAGATGTATTACCTTTGATGGAAAGAATCTTGAAATCAATTAATGTTAGTGAGAAACCCAGTTGGAGATCTATTCGAGATCGGTTAGAACAAAAAGATTTTAAAAAATATGAATTAGAGTTAAGAACCTTGCTTAATAAAATAAGAGAAATATTAACCACTGAAAAATTCCAAAATGAAATAGATCTGGCTGAAAATATTTTGAGTACATCAGTAAGAGGTGGAAAATATGAAACAAAATGTCTTCAGATGAAAGGTCATTCAGATGAAGATTATAGAAATGATTGTAAAATGTTCATGAAGATTTATGAAGAACACAAAAAGTTGATAATGAGCATTAAAAATGATCCAGATGATTACTGTCAAGTAACAATGACCTCCACTATATCTGACTTGAAAGATCTTGATTTCCCTGAGATGCTGAATAGTAATAATAAATATGAGTTTTTAAAACTGTTTACAATCTCTGGCATTCCAGTGTATGCTCCATATATGGACTCTATAACAATGAATCCATGGTCATATAGTGTTAGAAGTATAATGAAAGGACCATATACAATCATGAGCCAGGTTGCCATAGAAAAGAGTAAGACTACTACTTTTAATGCCATAATCCCAATCTTTTCTCAAGATGCTTCAAAAATTATGGCCCCATTAATGGGTACAAGACTCTATGCGATGTGTGCGACTTATGCAATCATAAAAAATCCACACATTATTGATTTTGACGTTCACATGGCGGCTTTAGGAGTGACCTGGATGAGGATTCTGTTTGAAAACCCAACTCAGCCTAGGCCTGAGTTGGTACAACGGCGTATTGTACAAATAGAAGCAACAGCAACATCGGGGTATCTCCACCGACCAAGTTTTATGAAATATTGGCAAGTGCTTAAAAATGACACAACCAAAGCACTCATGACAGAGAGTTTTGAAAGAATATTGGGGGAAAAACCCATAAAATGTGAGTCACTAATTAAACCTATGTTTATACTTTACTTACATCAACGAAGTGATGAGACTCCTCTAGAGGACGAAATCGTTATCAAAGTTGTGAGGATGATTCTCTTAGAATACATTGGTCGTTGCCTTTCTAAATATAAGAAACAGGAAAAGAATTCCACACCCTTCACTGATTTCTTTGCAAAAAAACTTATTGATGAGAAATTTGAAGAAGAATGGGTGAAGAACTACATTGCGACCTCAGAAAACCTGATCCTTAAAGATTTTTATACCTTAGAAGAGGTTGAGAAGACAGCCAGAAAACTTTTTAAAGACGAGGACATGCAAAATATTAAGGAAAAGTTAATTGAACAGATCCCAATAGCTGTGGATATGAAGAAAGTAGAGAAGCTACGGGATGGAGATATATCTTTGTTTTCATTGCAACTTTTTGCTAAAGAAGTTGGTCTAAAGGAAGAGGTTATTGACAATATGTTTAGTGAACACAACGTGTTTGTTTATACTGCACATGCCCTACAGTATAGAGACTCTCGTGAACGGCTAACTTCAAATGTTAGTGATAACATACAAGCTTTAGTGACTCAGCGGGTTAACCAAGAGAATTGTCTGACTATTTACAAGGAGTTTGAAAATATAATTGTTCAACGTAAAAAGGATTTGTGGTTGCAGGAATATTTAACAACACATAGAGAAATTGTGCTCCCAATGACAAGGTCACAAATCCTAATAGAGGCTTCTAGACGAGGAGTTCAGGTAACAAAGGATAATTTTGAAGAAGTGTATAAGAAATACCGATCAAATGTAGGACTGTTGGGTAATGCTTGTCAATATCGAGATTGTCCTTTTTACCTGATACCCAGTAAGAGGTATAATCAACACTTACATGTAGCACGTCATTATTCTTCAAATTATCCTCATTATTTGCACGTCACAGCCTATTTTTGCAGGCATAAAGACCTACCAGAAGCTATCATTTACAATGAGTCTATTAGTAAGTCTCGATTAGATAATGCTTTCATTGAGGACCTTGAATATTTACAAAATATATATCGAGAAATGGCCCCCCACTGATGATGATTATGATGTGGCTACAACGGCACGTAGGCCAACTCAATTGTTATTATTGCTGTGGCCACCCAAGTGCCACCTGCCTTGACCACCCCTGTTGATTTTCCCCTAAGCTTTATTCGTGATCAGAGTACTTTGCTTTAGGAGGTCAGACCCCACCCTGATCCGGTGCATTATACCGGTAAGAGACGGGACGTCAGTGCTTTCGGTGTTATCAATACATCCACTATTCACAAAAGTGCCCAAATCCGAAGCAGAAATGCAGCATCTGTGCTGGGGAACATCATCACAAGACCTGCACAGCTGCCACCAAACGTTGTCTACTCTGCGATGGTGACCACACAGCCGTCTCTCAAGACTGCCCCAAGCGACAAGAGGAAATCAAGCAAATGACAGAAGCCAGACCAAGAATTCCCACGTTCGTAATTCCAGAGGCCATGTTTACTGCTGGCTCCTCTCCACCAGAGCCCGACCCCGTTCCAGAGACGCCTGTCAACCTGGACCCTACAACTCCAACGCCTATGTTGAAATTGAAACACAAACATCACCTCCAGCACCAGAGACCACTGCAGCACACTCACCACCCTCAGCCCAGGAAACAGATTGTATAGAAATTCCAGAAATGGAAACTCCGGAAATAGCAGCAGTGCGTCAACAGCGTGAAAGGAATGCAGTCGGATCGCCCGAGTTCAGGTTCTCCAGCCAGATGTACAACATGACGGCAGACATCATGAAGCAGGCCTACCCAGAAAACACATTCAGTTTACATAACAACGTAATCTTCGAGGAATGCGATGAGTCTACACTGTCACCTGACCTCTTCAACAGTGTACAAACCTCAGATGATTACAAGAAGCATGAAGAAATAGCTAAGAAAGAAACCAACCAACTGAGGGCAGCCGCTCTCTTCCCCCTCTTTAGGGGGATGGGGACCTAATTTTGCCTGTTTTGAGATGGTGGTACCTGACGGAAGACACACTCCACACACCAAGATGAAAGAAAACCTGCCACTGCCGCCTTCCAGACCCGTCTCCCAGCCTAGCCAGATGTGGGATTGATACAGCATCGACACTCTGACAAGCAGCTGGGTCTAGCCCTGGCACTTTTCTCTTCAACTTCAGCATTTCCTCTCACCGACTTCTCTTCAGCTGTCCCCACTTCAAGGCTCGCCCCAATGGGCATTCTTCTCCTGTATATTATCGGTATCGGCTTTATTAATTGAGCCAAGTGCTATAACTGAATGAGTAATCCATTTTAATTTAAGGTTAGTAGTAGTATCATTCATGCCCTATTATTGCTATTAAACTAGGTGGTAATGTTTTTTTTTTTATATTGTCTCATACCCTATAATTATTGTATTTATGTATGTAGATAGAAAAATATATTTATTGGACTGGTTGATTTCATTTATTTAAACTTTATAGCATAATTCGAGGGAGACAAAGTGGTCTAAAAAATATCGATAACAGTTTTAACACAAACAAGGCTGAATTTGCCACATAAACACACACACACACACACACACACACACACACACACACACACACACACACACACACACACACACACACACACACACACACACACACACACACACACACACACACACACACACACACACACCCATACACACAAACACACACAAAAACACAAACAAATATTAAGGCATTCAAATAAACAATGTTGATTTATTATACACATTTTAATAATGGAAAATGAAATCGCACTTCCCTCTCCTCCATATATTTTTTTTCTAGTTCACTCATCTTGTTAGTTAGTGGAAACTTTCTAACTCCGGCAATCAATGAATGGTCCTGAACCCCATACAACCCTGCCCTTCCCCTACCTAAACTGAATACACAGAATAATAATTACCAAGGCAAATTTTAAAAAAATAAAAACATGCACACTTTTATTTAGTGAAAATTACAGTGGAATTAATATGGAAGTCAACCCTTTGTGAGCATTTGTACTGAAGGTTTCTTCCACGACTTTTTGACAGTGTAGCTATTACAAATTTTTGGTTATACTGTAATGATGTAGATGATTGGGAAGAGTGATAAAAGATACAATTCTTTAACTCCTTTGTGATATTTCCATTATCCCCCCCAAAAAACATGCAAAATATTTTTACATTTTTGTTTTTATTTTTATTGTCCTTACAAAATTGGTCAAAAAATATTGTTGAACATAAAATGTTAGTATATTATAAAAAAATAGATACAATTATGTCAAATCAAAATCCAATTTTAAGTGATACAGAAGAGATGATACAGATGGAGGAAGATGATTCGGATAGTTCACTGGAACTGGAAGAATTGAATTACCTCCCCTCAACTTCAACTTCAAAGCCAAAAAAATCAAAATCAAAATCAAAGTCAAAATTAAAATCAAAGCTAAATCGAACCAGCACGATAGAGGATGATTCACTGGAAGATTTCACAACTTCAACTCCCAAAAAATCAAAGTCAAACCGAACCCACACCCTTCAACGAACACAAACACGAGGAACCTCACCTGGCCTAGACACCAGAAGGAGATCATCTTCAGATATTGGATATAACAAACGTATATCATTTCCATTTAAATATTCTATGACGATGAATGATGTGGCAAAAGACTGTAAATATAAGGTAATAGTATCTGAAAATATAAATCCCATTAAATTTAACAAGAAATTCTTCACATTTGTAAATTGTAAAACTTTACCATTAAGATTGTTAATTCACCAGTATATTACATTATCAATGTATAGTATTATAAATACTAAATATAAAAATCTTGCCACAAAACCCAGATCCCGTGGTACATGTTATCAAGTTGATGGCTCCTATCTTTTTCCCACCTCATTTTGTGGAGATTTGCTCATTATCCGAAAAATATATGATATTGTTGGCCTGGGAGGAATCGGTAGAAATCTTAAATGGAAGATAAATCCAGCTCATGTTTCAGATAGTGGTATTCTTTCAAATTATTGTGGACAATATATTGACAAAATTAATAAATCAGCTTCTAGACACATTGAAAATAAAAATGTGTTTATTTATATAAAATTACTAACTAATTTATGGACATTTTTGACTATACAAAAAGATAATGAATGGCAAAATGCTCTAAGAAATAATCTTATTGATGAAATTGGAAAATTAAGTAAATTAATGAAAACAACATGTAAAAATATTTATAGAGTAGGTTTTTGTGTTGAAAAATCTCCAATATATACACCAGAAAATTTTGCCAAATATTTAGATAAAGTAAGAAATATGAAACACTTAAATTGTAATGTTAGTAAAATGTCAAAGGAAGAAGCGATAGAACTTCATTTCACCCTATTGCAAAAATTTAATGATATTATAAAAACTGATACTCAGATGTATGAAATCCAATATTATTTAGCCTATATACCACCAAATCATTGGGAGGAGTCTCAAAATGAAAGTAATGAAGTTAAGGGAGAACGAGTTTTTTATAACAATTTTAACCAGTTAAGCTTTAATCCATATACATGCAAAATATCTATTATTTAAATCCTATTCATCACATCCACAAGTAATTCCTTTTATATATGTCGTACCTAATAGCCAAAACACACATCTCCGCTTAATATACAAGGCCCGATTTAGATTCAGAACTGGTTCTTTCTTATCATTAATTTGAATAATAACAGAATTCCATTGTCGAAATACTTCATTCAACTCAAATAATAAAAATCCTATGCTCACACCTTTATTATATAGTAAGGTTATAGATAAGTGTCATAGAAATGATTTCGATATTGGTGAAAAATTGTCTAATTTTTTTTTTGTCCCTCTCTCTATTTAGGCTGAGATGCAGCACTTTTCACGCCCATAACAATGGCACAACTAGCTAGATTAAGAAGACCATGGAAAACTTTTGTATCTTCGATTAAATACAACGATGAACTAACAAGAATGATATATCTATATTATGCAGATAGACTCGATATTACTCTGGAGTTATATTGCAATGTACCACCACCAATGGTACTTAACAGCAGCAAGATCAGTAGCAACAGCAGCAGCAGCAGCAGTAGCAACAGTAGCAACAGCAGCAGCAGCAGTAGCAATGAGCCATACGATGTATCAATAACGCCAGTAACTCTTTATTCGATAAAATTTTGGATGGGAACGAATAAAAAAGGGTATCCCGTGGCATCACAATTGCAATTTATAATGCGAGTTATAGTAACTGACGAGAAAACGGGGAAATATTATTATTTGTTTGTAGAACTTATCGCTAACCGCGACGAACGGCGTACAATGTTCTGTAACTTCAATTTAAATAAATCTTTGTATGGGCAAAATGAAAGATTCGATTGCCAAACCCATGTCAATGGATATCGATCTTATGCTAAAGATCCGCTTGTATTTTTGATGATGATAAAAGCGTCCGACGAAGAAAGAGAAGCTCTGAAAGAGATGATGATAGCCGAGGGAATAAGGATCATCATCATCATCATCATCATGTTATAATAAAGTTTGTCAAACTGCAAAAGAGAAGCTTTTGAGAATGAAACGATATTTCAATCGACATTATTACTTTAGGTATATGATGTTCAACGATATACAGTGGGAATTAACCAAAGATGTTATTGCTTTCGAAGCATGGTTATATGGTCAAGAATGGTCTGAATACGCTCTTAAAAAGAGAATTCAACACCAAAAATGTTGCTTGTTGGACGACAGAGAGTTTCAACAAAAGCTGGTCATGAAATCCAGTTTTAGGTTACTTTTTAGAAGGTTCATGGAAACGTATGACAATTACTTTAATGTGAAAAATAGCATACTTCGGAATAAGGAGACCACCACCTATAGAGTATTTAGCGATTGTGAGGAAGAATACTCTGAAATTTTTTGTTGTACTAGTAATTTGATAAATCACATCGACAGAGTATATCATGTGAATCACTTTAGTAATAACAAGTGGTATGATGATGATGGAAGATACATGGAACCATGTGTTCGCCCAATTGTGAATTCATATGGTGAACTAATTGCACGCATGGTGGTGAAAAATTATGGAGTAATTTATTTCGAAATGATCATAGTAACTTATAGGGCCCCATTCAACCACTTACTATCTGCTGAATGTATTCTTTTTCTAACCCGAGATCTCAAACTCTTTATGAATATTATTCAAACGGGGAATAAGGATGACAATTATAGTTTTATCGTTCGAAACGAGGAGGGTTTATCATCAACTCCATACGAATATGACAATCGTTTACAAACTATATGTACTCGGGCAGTTACAAGTAGTTTTTTGGATGTTAGAACATCAGAATGGGGTTCGATGGTTTCCACCCTCCAGATCCCGAATTCCTCGGAAGATGAACTTAAATGGAGTCTAATGGTTAATTCTTGGAAGAGAGCAGTGGAAGATTTGACATTAGATGATAATATAGCTGAACGGAGCAAGGCTGTATTTATGACTAAATCACAAAAACTGGATAAATTGATAGATGAAAAAATACCCGTCACAGTGGAGGACTTGAAGGGGTGGCTTGATAAAGCGGATATAGGAACAATATTATATGCTTCTTTATATAAGAGTCCTATTATAAACTTGAAAATGGATTGTGTTGATGTAACTATTGTATAAATCATACTAAGAATATTAAATTATTTACAATCCTAACTCGTCGAATTTTCCACCCTGTTTGCCACAACAATCTATCCTTTTTCTTTTTATTGACAATACCAAAAAAAAACATTAACAGACACACCCCCCTGACAGTTTTATATTCTAAAATATTTGTCTATTATTCTTATCATAAATAAATCTAAAAGTTGGGAGCATAAATAAAAACCATTAATGAATCTCTTAACCTGTAATGTAATGAATGAATGACAAACCAATTAATTTACATATTTTTTACATTAGCAAACTAGACTGGTCAATGGTAGATTTAACAAGTTCACTTATCTTTTTATAGAAACACTTTGATATACCTCAGAGGGGATTAAATTCTGACTAAACAAAATGTGTTCACTTTTAATAATACAATTTATTAGATCTGGTTTTACATTCTTCCTTTCTGGGCCTTTTAACAGTTAAGTTGGACTTGGGAAGTAGAGAAGATCTCCTAGAACCCCTATCAAATACATACTTAGGTAGTCCCTTATCATAGGGAGTATATAAATTTACACCAGTTAGTTTCTTTAATAATTTCTTCTTCTTCTTCAGGTGTCAAATCGTTATTTATATGAAATGTTTCTCTGATTTCTTCTACTGTCAATTTTTTAATAATATTGGCAAACATTTTGATTCCTTTGTCAGTTAGATCTTTTATATTTAAGTAATCAGCAGCCAAAATTATTGGTAACAATGTATCTTGTTCAAAAAAATCAAACTCCCATTTTGAAAATGATATTATAGAACTAATATTAATGTTATCATTATTATTGTGATGGTAACCACACCATTCAATTATTTTTTTTAAATAATAGTGTTTACATTTGGAAGAGGAATAGCTTCATCATTGGTATCATCACTCAAATCATTTAAAATGGTTTTTATAACGCCACTCTGTCTGATAATGTCATATTCTACTTCAAAAATGTCACCATCACTACTTTGCAGTTTTATGATTGAATGAGGAGGAGGAGGAGGATGATGTGGTAGAGAGGAGTAAGAAGTTGTTGCCATTATTTATTTCAGACTTTCTTGACTCAGTTGTAGAAGAGAAATACCCCAAATAATGGATTTCATAAAATCTGAGGGTTGAAATGAATCGTGTTGTAGTTCTTGGTTGGTCGGTGAATGCTTTAAGTGAAAGACTGCAATAGAAAATGTATTTTCATTAAGATGAGACTTGGGAAAATATTGAATGATATAATGAGAACCAAGAAGTTTTAAACTTGCTTCTTTATCATTAAGATATTTTTTACTTTTATTTACTAATTGATGTGGATCCCAGTTACCCTTTATATTTTTAGATTGAAGCTGACATGAAGGTATTACCAATATGGGTTCTAAGAGTAAAAAGAGAATAGATGACCAATGATAAGCTACTACTAAACCACTGTCAGCAAGACTAAAGATACTAATAGGGTGGAGTAAATTAAAAACAGGTGGTATTTTAGGTTTTAGCATTGTAGTTGCAATCCAACCTGGATTGGTAACCATTTCAGAAAAATGAGAACTCGAAGTTGGAATAACCCAAGTGCATGGTAAATCATTGGTGAAAAATGAGAAAGATACTATACCTTTTTTTAGTGTCTCAGTATCATACCTTGGATACCTTGAGGATACCTTGAGGTGCTTCCGGGGCTTATCGTCCCCGCGGCCCGGTCATCGACCAGGCCTCCTGGTTGCTGGACTGATCAACCAGGCTGTTGGACGCGGCTGCTCGCAGCCTGACGTATGAGTCACAGCCTGGTTGATCAGGTATCCTTTGGAGGTGCTTATCCAGTTCTCTCTTGAACACTGTGAGGGGTTTGCCAGTTATGTCCCTAATGTGTAGTGGAAGCGTGTTGAACAGTCTCGGGCCTCTGATGTTGATAGAGTTCTCTCTCAGAGTACCAGTTGCACCTCTGCTTTTCAACGGGGGTATTCTGCACATCCTGCCATGTCTTCTGGTCTCATGTGATGTTATTTCTGTGTGCAGGTTTGGGACCAGCCCCTCTAATATTTTCCACGTGTAAATTATTATGTATCTCTCCCGCCTGCGCTCAAGGGAATACAGATTTAGGCTCGTTAGTCGGTCCCAATAGTTTAGATGTTTTACCGAGTGGATTCTAGCAGTAAAGGATCTCTGCACGCTCTCCAGGTCAGCAATTTCACCCGCAGTGAAAGGGGCTGTCATTGTGCAGCAGTACTCCACTCTAGAGAGCACAAGCGTTTTGAAAAGTGTCATCATCGGTATAGCATCTCTAGTGTGAAAAGTTCTTGTTATCCAACCTGTCATTTTTCTTAAAAAAAAATTTTCTTTTCTTTTCTTTCCTAAAAGCAAGAGTCCTGGCAATTGGCGTAGTCGGCATCTTCCTGCTACATATTCATTATGATTATGGTTTTTATCACTAGAGAGTGAATTATATATTTGTCTACAGTATTTGAGAAACCTGGTAACAATTTGATAAAATCCTTTATTGTCATGTAGTGGAAGGTAATAATATTCATTAAATTTTGAATTATTCTCTGAGAAATTATTAATACTCCACGACCAACTTTGATAGGAAAAAGGCATATAACTGAAAGCACATTCTTTTAAGGAATTAACTTCTTTGTGACATATAAACATTCTCTATATTATATGATTATATATTTTTAAAGCATAAAGATCTTTAGGTAACAAAATAACAAATAACACAGCTATATTTATTATGTTATATTTATACATGGAGGGAGGTGATGATAGTTAGTTAAATGTGCTTATCATACCAACGAGTTTGGTTTGTTTCTTTTTATTTTCCTACTACGACACTGATTTTAACTACATACATAATGAATCAAGTAACCCTAAACAAAACAATGAACACTCTGACATTGTTTGTTTTTTAATATCCCTAACTATTTTCAAAATAATTTGCTTTTCTTCTTCGTATAATTAGCAAGTGTTTTTTTAGAGAACTTGGCTAAATTTCTAAGGGAAACAACATTTATTTGACCATTATATTTATGGTTACATTTATATACCATCTGATTAAGTAAACTCATATAAAGCCAAGAATTAGACATTTCTTGTTTAATACCATTTACAATTTGAGGATAATACTTAATCTCTTTTTTGTGGTCTTTTACAAATTGAAAACTTGATGTATGCCAAGACATTTTATGTAGATTCTGTAGTGTGTAAGCTAAAGATGCTACAAGTGATAATTTATTTAATTCATATGCACCAATAATATATGGGTGTAAGAAAAAATAATTAAGTTCCTTATTCATCTTTTGATAAATTTCTAGGCATAGATGTCGTTGGTAACTTATCATTTCAAAATGTATTTTAATTTTAACTTTATTCCATAAAAAATTGGTAAATTCCTCAACCCTAATATAAACTTGTTTATCCTTTTCAGTTCTTTGGTCTTCTATACGAAGAATAAATTTTAAATCAGCATCATTTATACATTTTTCTTGAATGGCTTTTGTTAACAACAAATCCTCAATTTCTTTTTGGACATAAGTTGGAATAAGTGGAGTAGCACATAACTCCCATACCATATCTCTAATACACATATCAAAATTAATCATTGAAGAATATTTGTTCATAAATATATCCCTTAAATCTGTTGTAAGAAACATAGAAGTAAAATTCTTGATTTCAGAATTAGGTATTATTTCATATAACTCCACCATTTTTGTTACTTATTCTTTGGCTCCTCTTTGTGTTAATGGTTCATATACATACTTCTTTTGTATTATATACTACTACTAGCCCATCTAATAATGTAAAATCTCTATGACTTTCAAAATATCCAATTTCTCATTTAAATTATTTATCCAATATCATATTTAGGATCTTAATTCTTCTTTCTCTCTTTCAAATATATGTAATTTCTCATTTATATTATTTAATTCCTTATTTAGAATCTTAATTCTTTTGTCTCTATGACTTTCCATAACAATATCCAATCTTTTATTTATAAGATCCAAACTCTTATTTAGGATCCCAATTCTTTTGTCTACAATAGCAAACTGTTTATCATGTAGACAACAACACCCAATATATTTTTCTTTTATATTTGGAGGGTTAATCTTTTCTAGAAAATTTACAGATTTTAGTTTAACTTCTTCATTTACCTCTTGATTTTGTTTTTTAGAAAACGTCCGTTTTCGCTTCTTCCCGTCTTCTTGGGACGTCTGTCGGTCTTCAATGGGGCCTCCTGTCCTTCTTAAGTTAATTACACTTTTCCGGGGCTCTAGATTTTGTTCTTTAGAAGACTTCTTCCTGTCTTCTTGGGACGTCTGTCGGTCTTCAATGGGACCTCCTGTCCTTCTTACACTTTTCTGGGGCTCTAGATTTTGTTCTTTAGAAAACTTCTTCCCGTCTTCTTGGGTCGTGGGGACTCTGGTCTTTCTTCTATTGATTAAACTTAGGTCTTCAAAGCAGTGCCTCCTTATTGTGTCACAATGATTCCTTCCGATCTCCGTGTAATTCTGGGACTCTAGATTTAGTTCTTTAGAAAACTTCTTCCCTTTTCTACATGTCTCTACACGTTCTTCTCCTTTCTCATTCAATTTTCTACCAATCTCTACACGTTCTTTTCCTTTCTCATTCAATTTTCTACCAATCTCTACACGTTCTTTTCCTTTCTCATTCAATTTTCTACCTGTCTCTACACGTTCTTTTCCTTTCTCATTCAATTTTCTACCAATCTTTACACGTTCTTTTCCTTTCTCATTCAATTTTCTACCAATCTTTACACGTTCTTTTCCTTTCTCATTCAATTTTCTACCTGTCTCTACACGTTCTTCTCCTTTCTCATTCAATTTTCTACCTGTCTCTACACGTTCTTCTCCTTTCTCATTCAATTTTCTACCTGTCTCTACACGTTCTTCTCCTTTCTCATTCAATTTTCTACCAATCTTTACACGTTCTTTTCCTTTCTCATTCAATTTTCTACCAATCTCTACCCGTTCTTTTCCTTTCTCATTTAATTTTCTACCTGTCTCTACACGTTCTTCTCCTTTCTCATTCAATTTTCTATGTGTTTCTGTGTTGATTTTTTCTAACTGTTTACAGTTTTTTACCCATTTTTTCGATTTTAAAACAAAATTTTTTTTTTAAATTTGTTCATTTTCACATGTTTCTTCTGGAGATGGTTATTCTTTCATTCACCCGATGATTCTGGAAATAAAGCATTAATTTAAAAATATAATGTATATATATTTTTCATCAACTATTATATAAGAACTTACAAAAGCTTATTTTTAATACAATAATATGGGTCTTCATTTCTTCAACAAATGTTTACTAATACCAAGATAATGTTAA
>WNGS01073692.1:0-11351 GCA_020271785.1 Procambarus virginalis
CGACGATGGAGGATGAAAGGCTTCTTGATATCTGGTGAGGCGAGAATAGGGATTAGAACAGAGGAGGAATTTGAGTTGTTCGAATGGCAACGGTTTGCTCTCTGGTCCAATTATACCGTTGCTTGGACTGGTTAAGGTGATTAATGGGTTGCAACAGTGCTAAAATTCTCACAAACCTACGTAATAGGAAGCAAGACCAAGGAAGCGCAGGAGCTGCTTCCTGGTAGTAGGCTGTGGATACTGTTGGATTGCTTGAATGTGAATATTTAACGGAGCCAGGCTGCCACTCCCTATAACATGACCCAGGTACCGCACTTTACCTTTCGCGAAGGTGGACTTGCCCAGATTGATGGTGAGGCCGGCTTTCAGGAGCTTGTAGAACAATCGTTGTAGCTGGAGCAGGTGTTCGCTCCAGGTGTTGGATGCTACCACGATGTCATCCAAATAGGCGTAGGTGTTTTCCAAGCCCTGGATGACGCGGTGACAGCTCTCTGAAAGTGGCTGGGGCATTGCAGAGTCCAAAGGGAAGGCGATTGTACCTGAAAAGCCAAACGGGGTTATAAAGGCAGACAGTACCTTAGCTCGCTCCGTTAAACTCACCTGGTAGTAGCCCTTGAGTAGTCTACCTGAGACAGGTAGCGGGCATTACCAATGGCATCCAGTATGTCGTCTATCCTGGGTATTGGGTAGGCGTCCTTCACTGTGACCTGGTTCAACTTCCTATAATCCGTACACAGACGGATTTTGCCGTGGGTTTGGGTACCAGGATGCATGGTGAGGCCCAGGGGACTCACAGGGGGTAGCCAGTCCATGGTCCAAGAGATACTGTACCTCAGCCCGCATGACTTCCGTTTTGCTAGGCTGATTCGGTAGAACGGTTGGCGAATCGGCTGGGTGTCAGGTAGCAGTTGGATGTCGTGCCGAGTCACAGTACACTCTTGGGGATCATCTCGAAACAACTCCTGATGTTCTCTGATGAGTTTGATGAGTGAAGCACTATTATCGTCCTGAAATGATTGTGAAGGTCAGTAAGGATTCCGAATTAGAAAGCGCTGTCTCAGTGTCAGTGCTTTCGGAAGGAGAAGCAGGGAAGTCTCACTGTGGCTGTATGGACCTGTAAATGAGGTGAAATTGGTTAACACAGTGGGAGGAACCCCATGGTAGGGCTTGAGTAATGATGTGGCACAGCTGGGTCTTCCGCCGCCTATCGGGGTCTCGAGAACGTAGTTGAAGTTGTTCCGGCACTCCTTAACACGGTAGGGTCCTGAGAACCTGTTCTGTAAAGGAGAACCTGGGATAGGGAAATAGGCAAGAACTAAGTCTCCTGGTGTAAACTTCCTTACTTTGCAGTGCTGGTCGTAACGAGTCTTCATCCTCTCCTGGGCTTTCTGTAGGTTGTTGCTAGCAAAGAATGGACCCTCTCTAGAATGTGTCGGAGGTTTTGAAGATACTGGGCACATTCTGATGCTCACTGAAGGTGGCATCACGTAGAGAATCCTTGAAAGCCTTGAGAGGTGTACGGCACTTACGTCCGTAGAGCATCTCATAAGGAGATACTCCTAGTGACTCGTTGGGAAGACTTCTGAAAATACACATGATGAGATCAATTTGCCTATCCCAATCCTTTGAGGTCTCATTACAAAACTTTTTTAAGAGTGCCTTGATGGTTTGATGACTACGCTCGAGAGAACCCTGTGAAGCAGGATGATAGGGGCTGGACAGTACCTGTTTGATGTTGAACTCCTCCAGAGTCCGTTTGAAGAGATCACTGGTGAAGTTGGTGCCACAGTCGCTCTGAATCTCCCTCGGAAATCCATACTGGGTGAAGATTTTCAGTAGATTCTTCACCACTGTAGCAGCCGTAATATTTTCACTGGAACTGCTATCGGAAATCTGGTGGTAGGACACAGGATGGTTAAGATATATGCGTTGCCTGCACTGGTCCGAGGCAAAGGACCAACACAGTCATAATAAGCTTGTGGAACGGTTCCTCAGGCACCTGGATGGGTATCAGTGGTGCTCTGGGAATGGAAACGTTCGGTTTCCCGGCTAACTGACACACGTGGCATAATTTGACATGATCTTGACGTCGTTTACCATACCTGGCCAGTAGTAGTCTTGTCGAATTCCATGGTAAGTCTTGTTGAACCCGTAGTGTGACAAAGCGCCGTGGGCCAGGTGTAGAATCGTGGGCCGCAGGCTGGTAGGAATCACTAGTTGTTCAACGTCTGCCCAATCGTCCTCGTCCTTCAGTTTACTGGGTCTATACCTGCGATAGAGTATTTCGTTCTCCATAAAGAACCCAGGAACACTGTCGGATTGGTTTCAGCCTGAAAGAATAATGGTGTCAAGGTAAGATCATCTCTCTGTAACTTACGGAACTCCACAGCGGTCAGGTTAGGGGGTAGTTTCGAAGGGTCCTGAGGGACAGCGGTAACAGTAGAGTCAGCTGGCTGTGGTCGTGCAGCTTGAGCACGGGTGGTCACCATAACAGGAGGAGAACCTTCATCACTCTCTTGAACCTTTGCTGGAACATGCTCAAAAATCGGGTTATCCAACACAGAGTTGCTTACCTCGGATATGTCCTTGACGATCAGGTTGTTTGGTTGTTGGTCTTCTGCCAAGTCGTTGCCCAGGAGAAGTTGCACTCCAGGCATGGGAAAAGGCTTTTCCCTGACGGCGACTTGGACTTCACCGGTCACGAAGGGACAATCTAGGTAAACTCTGGCAAGGGATAAGGAGTTGTAGCAGTAAGGTCAGTGATGAACACAGTCTCTCCTGTGTAGGCGACGTTGGGCACAGCTGATTTCAAGACGATCGATTGTAGAGCCGCTGTGTCCCGCAGGATCTTAAGTCCAAAACGTCCCTCTGAATCTGAACCGTGGGTAGAGATAGTTCCTGGATATAGATGCTTGGTAAAGAGAGAGAGATCATTAGCATGAACACCAACATTCATTACAGGCTTACCGGACTTAGGGTGAGTAGGTTTAGACTTAGGAGGTTCGATGTTACCTTTAGATTGGGACTTACCACATTTGTCAATGGTGTGTCCATATAGTCGACAATACCTGCAGTACAGTTGAGAGGTACCTTGATCTGGGCTCGCTTTCTCGTAACTGTACCAAGACTTCTTGCTGGTAGGTTCTGGTGTCAGCCGGTGGATGAGGCTGTAAGTGTCAGCTGACTTCGCGCACTTCACCAAATCCGTCTCTTCTTTGTCTGCTAAGTATAGGCGGACAGGAGGAGGTACACGTCTCAAAAATTCTTCAACCAGTATGAGGTTGACAAGCTCTGAAAAAGTAGAGACATGTGCTGCCTCCAGCCATTTCATGAAATATCTCCGTTTGGTGTTAGCAAATTCTAAGAAGGTGGTGGTACTTGCCTTGACGTAGTCACGAACTTTCGTCGATAGCTTTCGGTGAGAGAAGGTAGGCGTCCAACACAGCTTGTTCAAGGTGGTGTAGTCGTTTTCTGATGCCAAAGTGCTGAGTGTGACTGCTGCTCTACCTGTTAAATGTACTCTGAGAAGGGTAGCCCATTGGTCGTCAGGCCAATTAAGTTGATCAGCAAGGGTCTCAAAAGTGGTAAAAAACACATCAACCTCCGTTTCGATGAACGGGGGCATTAACTTACTTGCATGGGAGACATTGAAACTGGGAGGAAGACTAGCTGCCGCTTGTTGGAGTTGAGCTTGGTGTGCAGCGTCCCTCGTGAGTTCTCGGTCACGACATTTAGAGCTTGCTTCTGCCTGTCGTTTGTCGTGGTCACGTTGCATCTCGAGTCGCTGTTTGTATAAGGCCAACTCACGTTCACTTTCTTCTTTCTTCAGTGCGGCCCTCTCTTTCACTTTCTTCCTTCCGGATGGCAGCTTCACGCTCTTGTTCTTCCTTTCTGAGGCAGCTTCACGCTCTCTGATTGCAGCTGCTTCCTGTTTGTTGCTCCCGCTCGATCTTAGCAAGTTCTAACTTGAGTTTTATTGCTGTCAAGTCATGTTTATCTGAAATAGTGTATTGTTCATGAGTATCAGAATCTATCTTCCCTTCATCCAAAAGATATCTACAATTATATTATTTACGGTATATTTGTTGGCGCCAGGTGGAACTTCCAATTGATACTCGTGTGCAAGAGTTATCAATTCGACCCTTCTAGCGTGACGCAATTTCTCTATTTCACCTTCTGGATTTGCCTTGAAAGCTTGTAGGCGAACATTGTGAAAAATAGCAAAATAAAGGAGACACGAATATACAGTGAGAATATGGTGAATGTCAGAAACAGGAAACGTGGCAACTGATACCTATCCTGTGGGGAATTATTAATAATTAAAGTTAATTCAAGATGGTAAATGAATAAGGTCGCAGGAAATCTTGTACCTGGTACTCACTGTGGGAGGATAAAGGCAAGAAAATCCTACTAATTAGTGGAAACTGAGTTTAAAAGACAAGTGAAACACTAAATGGCTTCAAAATAAATGAGGTAGTCCAAAAATGTAGTCATACCTTGCCAAGTCACTATAGAACATAAGCAATGGTACCCACTGAAATTGAATATGGTATTTACAGAATTAGCGAACTTTGTGCTCAAAAGAAAGAACGCCAATTCCCTACCTTGTAAATACCATCAGTCTGACCGACGAGTAGGGGTGCGAGTGTCAACTGGTGACGAGAACTATCGGCGAGGTCCCAACTCGCCAATAATAGTTCGTGCTAGAGGATCTAAAGCCCTCTTTTTCCTCCTAGAGTCGGATTGCAGGACTTAGGTGCTATTGACCCGGAGACAGACCACAGTACCAGGGTACCTATGTGATAATCTGTCAAAATGTGAGAAATATCTGGGGACAAAAGATGTTAAACACGGATAATAACACGGAAGGGGGAGACGACCAATTAAGAGTATGACTGCGGCCTACAGTCACCACGTAATCCAAAGTTGTCTCACACTCACCATATGCTATTCCCGTAATGCACAATATACACAGCACCATAGAAATAAAAAATGATTAATGTAAATAATGAAAGCAAGGGAATTGAAAGCCAAGTACGCTTACCACAATTACCAATACCTGAGTGAAGCTCCCGGACAGGCCCCAATTATATGTGACGGTAACGTGTTGGAAATGGTGGTCGGCAGTCTTCCAATAGCAGGTGTCAATGCTGGGCCACATACAATAAGTTATAGAAAAAAAAAAAAGAGTGACTGCTTGTCTGATAATCTGTGGTAAGGTAAGATACACGAAACACAAAATAAAAATGCACTTTACTTAATCTAGAAAACAAATAAAATAAAGACAATTCTTGGCATTTAATAATGTAAAAGTAAAACACATAAAAGATATAACAAATTGAAAAGGGGGGAACTGGTTACGTTAACAAAGATAAATGGTGCTGGGAATATATGCGCAAGCTATCAACCTCTATTTTGATCACACGAGGTGGGTCAAATTAGGTGTTCACAGCAGGAGCACGAGATATATTCTGGCTGGCAGAGCTGCAAGGGACTCCAACAATGACTGGCGTTGATTGTGATTGGCGTGGAGCGGGAATGGTGTGTTGGTAAGCGGCCAATGAGAACGCAGGACGGCCGCAAGTCGCTAGTTAGGCAGTTGAAGGGTTCGGCGCGTCGACCAGGTGTGCAGCAGGTGCTGGAGTGGGGGGAAGGAGGTAGTTGAGGTGCGTGTGGCTGTCTTGATATATACGTTAAGCCACTATAAAACGTATCTTGCATATTGTTGAGAACGGGATGAAGGAAGGAAATAGCAGGCTAAATCTCTGATAAGAGATTATCGTCACAATATATATATATATATATATATATATATATATATATATATATATATATATATATATATATATATATATATATATATATATATAAATATATAATATATATATATATATATATATATATATATATATATATATATATATATATATATATATATAAATATATATATATATATATATATATATATATATATATATATATATATATATATATATAGCTATATATATATATATATAGGGGATTTCCTGTTAGCAACCCCAATGTCGGCAACTGGCACGCGTCTCACACCACACGCCCTCCGAATTGCTGTGGCCCTCCGCCTTGCTGCCCCAATCCACACCAGATATAGGTGTATTTGCGGCGAGGTGGTGGCTGACAGGTACGGCCACCATGGCCTACTCTGCCAAAGCACGGGAGGATGGCACTCGAGGCACAGTGAAGTTAACGACATCATCAAGAGGAGCCTCACCACAGCTGGATGCCCAGCCGAGAGAGAGCCTCGTTACCTAACGCCCCGTAACTCTGATGCTCTTATTGGTCGCCCGGATGGTATCACAGTGAACCCCTGGAAGAATGGCAAGCAGTTGGTATGGGACTACACGTGCATATCAACCCTGGCTAACACCTACATTGACCTCAGTGTTGCACAACCAGGTGGCGCTGCCACCCACAGGGAAGCAGCCAAATCCCGTATGTATAGAGAACTTGATCACCACTACAATTTTGTCCCCATTGCTTCTGAGACACTCGGCGCCTGGGGTAAAAGTGCTACCAGTTTTTTGAAGGAACTGGGTTCTAGGCTCATTGAAACAACAAGGGACCCTAGAGCTGCCAGCTTTCTTTTCCAGCGCCTCAGCGTGGCGATACAGAGGGGAAATGCGCACTGCATCCAGGGTTCCTGCCCGCCATCTGAGGAGCTGGAGGAACTCGACAACCTATGATAACCATCTTTGTAACCTATATGTAACTCCTTTTTTGTAACACAGTTCAAATAAAGCAAATATATATGTGTACATACAAAAGAATGGGGGTGGTAGGAGAAGAAAATATTAGTGTTCAGTGAGAAACCACAAGGTCTCCTCTGAATACGTTTTATTTTCTTCTCCGAGGCTATGGGTCCCCACATTGGCACCAGAGGTGGTACCCTCACAAAAAAAAAAATATATATATATATATATATATATATATATATATATATATATATATATATATATATATATATATATATATATATATATATATATTATATCGTGCCTGATAACCAGAACTGCACTACTTGGCCTAGTAAGCAAGGTACGATTTGCCTAAAAGTCAGAGTGATTTTTGTCAGTTTCAAATATTTCTTTCCAGATTGGTTCTTTTTTACAATAATAATCTATTACATTAGGAACATGAATTACTGACTGTTAAGTTGGAATGTAAATATGTAACGTAAAACTATCATTCCATAAGGAAATTTTGTTTTGAAAAATATAATATTTCAGGAAACTTCAGCTTCTCAGATAACTTGGCCTATCAGGTACAACATGTATATATATGTACATACTGTACATGCATATATTTATTTGATTTATTTATTTATATACAAGAAGATACAATGGATCATTAAAGTACATATGCTGGACTTTAAAATTTAATGGAGTTTTGGCATGAATAGCTTCGGTGGGTAGTTGGTTCCAAGGGTTTATAACCCGGTAGGTGAAAAAACATGTGTTTTCAGTCCTACATTGTGGCTTGTTGAGTTTGATACCATTGATCCTTGTTTGTGTTACATCTGACCTTTTGAGAAAGTTGTCTAGATCAACATTCTCCAAATTGTTCAGCATTTTAAATGTTTCAATGAGATCTGCCTCGCCATGCCTGGCTTGCAGTGTTAGCCCCGAGGCACTCAATCGTTCCTGGTACGAGAGTTTACTTAGCTTTGGAATGATTTTTGTCGCTTAGTGCCGTAATTTCTCCAAAGTAGCCATGTCCTTCTGAAGATGAGGTCTCCATGCTTGAATACAATAATCCAAGTTGAGGGCTCACCAGAGATTCATGCAGTTGAATGAACACCAACTTTTACTTGAAGTCCTAGGGATTGGTTAGGTTTTTTTTGTTACTGCTGCTCCCACCTGTTGTGCAACTTTCAGTGAATTGTGAATTTTGACTCCAGTGTCTCGTAAACGGGCTCACCATAGCCCGTGCTACTTGTAACATTTTGTTCCAAGTAGCGAATCATAAGCAACAACATCCAGTGTCTTTTTCTTCATCTATCTACTGCAAAGTAATGTTATTAATTTGGTAGTTGTGATGTAGGTTGTTATGCCCCACTTGCAAAGTCTTGCATTTCTTGAGATTAAAAAAGCATTTGCCAGTCTAATGACCTCTTGTCAAATTCATGTACAGTAGATCACTCTGTAAGGCTTCAAATCATTTTCATTTCCCACTTTACCATAGATTTTTTCATTTGAAAATTTGATTATGTGGTTTATAATCTCATGTGTCATTGATGTATATAACAAAAAAGGGTTGGCCCCAAAATGGACCCCTGTGGCCCCCCACTCGCCACGTTTCTCCAGCCAGATTCATTCCCATTAACATGACTGTCTGTTTTCTTTGTTTTATCCATGTTTTATCCAAAATAGTATGCTACTATTTATTCCAAGTGCCCAAATTTCTTTGCTAGTTTCGCATATGGTACCTTATCAAAATCCATGTTTTCTACATCCACAGAAAGTCCTTTGTCTAAATAGCTGGTTACCATTTACAAACATGTAAGCAGGTTTATAATACAGGACCTATTTTAACAAAGCCATGCTGTATTGATTTTACAAGATTGTTTTCTGTGAGTTCGTGAATGATTCCTTCCCCTAGAATTCTCTCCATCAGCTTGCAGGTGTATGATGCCAAGCTGATAGGACAGTAGTTTTCAGCTGATTTCTTTAATAGGGGTGACATTTGCATATTTCCAAGTTATGGTTACTATCCCTTGGTTCAGAGATTTTCTCATAACCAGTTTCAGTGGTTGGCATAGTTCATATGCTGGTTCCTTTATGATGTTGGATTGAATTCCATCCACACCTGGGTTTTTGAGCGTTTTAATTCGTCAATGCTCTTGCAGATTATGTCGCACAATGTGGGTATATTTCTTAATTCATTCTCTTCACCTCCTTAAACATTTGTGTGGATGTTGGGATGTCATCTAACCTTTCTAGTGTGCACACTGATGTAAATATTCATTCTATTCTTGAGTTTGCTGCCCCTTTATCGTCATTATAACTTGGTTAGTCTCAATTTTATCTGTTCTACCAAGTACTTTGTTTTGATTTTACTTCTAATACAGTACAGTATAGGCCTAGAACGACTTGGGATCATACTTTCTTTGGGAAAGTTTTCTTTCATTGTTTCTTTTGGCTGATCTGATTACCTGGGTGGCTGAGTTTAGTGGCCTTTTATAATATATCATAATCAATGATGTTCATAGATTTATACCTTCTACAGAGGGTCTGCTTAGTTATTAAAGCTCATCTTACTACATGTTTCGTCCATCTAGTTCCCTTTTTTATTGATTTCTCCTTTTTAGCACATATTTGTTGAACGAATTCAGGAATGATCCCATTATTTATTTCCACTTAGGCTTATATCAAGGTCTGCTGGTGTTGGTAGAGGATTGTAAGTGTTTGCTGGGGGCATGTTGGACAGTAACTGTTCGCTGTCGTTGTGTTGGACAGTGACTGTTCGCTGTCGTTGTGCTGGACAGTGACTGTTCGCTGTCATCGTATTGGACAGCGAATGTTCGCTGTCGTTGTGCTGGACAGTAACTGTTCACTGTCGTTGTGTTGGACAGTGACTGTTCGCTGTCGTTGTGTTGGACAGTAACTGTTCGCTGTCGTTGTGTTGGACAGTGACTGTTCGCTGTCGTTGTGTTGGACAGTAACTGTTCGCTGTCGTTGTGTTGGACAGTGACTGTTCGCTGTCGTTGTGTGGACAGTAACTGTTCGCTGTCGTTGTGTTGGACAGTGGACTGTTCGCTGTCGTTGTGTTGGACAGTAACTGTTCGCTGTCGTTGTGTTGGACAGTGAAGTTCGCTGTCGTTGTGTTGGACAGTAACTGTTCGCTGTCGTTGTGTTGGACAGTAACTGTTCGCTGTCGTTGTGTTGGACGTAACTGTTCGCTGTCGTTGTGTTGGACAGTAACTGTTCGCTGTCGTTGCGTTGGGCAGTAACTGTCGCTGTCGTTGTGTTGGACAGTAACTGTTCGCTGTCGTTGTGTTGGACAGTAACTGTTCGCTGTCGTTGTGTTGGACAGTAACTGTTCGCTGTCGTTGTATTGGACAGTAACTGTTCGCTGTCGTTGTGTTGGACAGTAACTGTTCGCTGTCGTTGTGTTGGACAGTGACTGTTCGCTGTCGTTGTGTTGGACAGTAACTGTTCGCTGTCGTTATGTTGGACAGTATGTGTTCGCTGTCGTGTGTTCGACAGTGACTGTTCGCTGTCGTTGTGTTGGACAGTAACTGTTCGCTGTCGTTGTGTTGGACAGTGACTGTTCGCTGTCGTGTGTTGGACAGTGACTGTCACTGTCGTTGTGCTGGACAGTAATGTTCGCTGTCGTTGTGTTGGACAGTAACTGTTCGCTGTCGTTGTGTTGGACAGTAACTGTTCGCTGTCGTTGTGTTGGACAGTAACTGTTGTGTCGTGTATTGGACAGTAACTGTTCGCTGTCGTGGTGTTGACAGGACTGTTCGCTGTCGTTGTGTTGGACAGTGACTGTCGCTGTCGTTGTGTGGACAGTAACTGTTCGCTGTCGTTGTGTTGGACAGTGACTGTTCGCTGTCGTTGTGTGGACAGTGACTGTTCGCTGTCGTTGTGTTGGACGTACTGTTCGCTGTCGTTGTGTTGGACAGTATGTGTTCGCTGTCGTTGTGTTGGACAGTGACTGTTCGCTGTCGCCGTATTGGACAGCAAATGTTCGTTGGCATGTATTGTCCAAACAGAGAGGTCCCAGAACAGAGCCCCGAGGCACTCCACCCACAAAACCCATTAGTGGTACGACGGTATTATGAGTGGTAAATTTAAACTGTCAATTTAAAGTGTCTCTCTCCTAACCTACCAGAGGACCCAAAACAGAAAACGGGACTTGGCCTTATGTAACGCCTACGATCGAAATGCAACTTTCTGTAGGAGGAAAGGTTGGCCTACCCAATAATGTGTAAGTGTATTACACATTATCTGACGTAACCTACAACCTTTCTCAAGGTAGTGTATACAATGTTGTGATTATACAGTGTTGTAGTCTGTATACAGTACCTCAGGATGCCTCCCACAACAGTTAACTAACTCCCGGGTACCTACCTACCTCCACTCTTTCTTTACACCACTAAACACGACTACAGGAAGGATTGGGCTACAGGAAGGATTGGGCTACAGGAAGGATTGGGCTACAGGAAGGATTGGGCTACAGGAAGGATTGGGCTACAGGAAGGATTGGGCTACAGGAGGTTGGGCTACAGGAAGGATTGGGCTACAGGAAGGATTGGGCTACAGGAAGGATTGGGCTACAGGAAGGATTGGGCTACAGGAAGGATTGGG
>WNGS01073692.1:21682-42154 GCA_020271785.1 Procambarus virginalis
ACGAAAAAACTGTATGACTACGTGGCGCCGTCAATATTACCGGGGCAACGAAAAAACTGTATGACTACGTGGCGCCGTCAAATATTACCGGGGCAACGAAAAAACTGTATGACTACGTGGCGCCGTCAAATATTACCGGGCAACGAAAAAACAGTATGACTACGTGGGGCCGGCGAAAAAGCAAAACGGCCCCTCGTAGCATACTCTACACTACTCACCACCACCCACAGGATGGGTATGGGGTCCAAAACCACCCACAGGATGGTATGGGGTCAACCACAACGCACATGATGGGTGTAGGGTCCACTGCCACCCACAGGATGGGTATGGTGCCCACCACCACCCACAAGATGGGTGTGGGGTCCACTACCACCCACAGGATGGGTATGGGTTCCACTACCACCCACAGGATGGGTATGGGGGTCTACCACCACCCAAAGGATGGGTATGGTGTCCACCACCACCCACAGGACTGGTATGGAGTCCACTACCACCCAAAGCATGGGTATGGTGTCCACCACCCACAGGATGACTATCAGGTCCACTACCATCCACAGTATGGGTATGGGGTCCACTACTACCCACAGAATGGGTATGGGGTCCGCTACCACTTACTGGATTGGTATGGGGTCCACTACCACCCAATGGATGGGTGTGGGGTCCACTACCACCCACAGGATGGGTTTGGGGTCCACTACCGCCCACATGATGGTTGTGGGATCCTCTACCACCCACAGGATGGGTATGGGGTCCACCACCACCCACAGGATGGGTTTGGGGTCCACCACCACCCACAGGATGAGTATGGGGTCCACCACCACCCACAGGATGGGTGTAGGTTCCACCACAACCCACAGCATGGGTGTGGGGTCCACTACCAGCCACAGGATGGGTATGGGGTCCTCTACCACCCACAGTATGGGTGTGGGATCCACCACCACCCGCAGGATGTGTGTGGGGTCCACCACCACCCACAGTATAGGTGTGGGGTCCACTACCACACACAGAATTGGTGTGGGGTTCACCAGACCCACAGTATGGGTGTGGGGTCCACCACCGCCCACAGTATGAGTGTGGGGTCCACCACCACCCACAGTAAGGGTATGGGGTCCTCCATCACCCACAGGATGGGTATGGGGTCCTTTACCATTCACAGGTTGGGTATGGGGTCTACCACCACCTACATGATGGGAGTGGAGTCCTCTACCACCAACAGGATGGGTATGGGAGTCCACCACCACCTACAGGATGGATGTTGGATCCACTATCACCCATAGGATGGTTTTGGGTCCACCAACACCCAAAGGATGGATGTGGGGTCCACTACCACCCACAGTATTGGTGTGGGATCCACCACCACCCACAGGATGGGTGTGGGTTTAACACCACCCACAGTATGGGTGTGGCGTTCACTACCACCCACAGTATGGGTGCGGGGTCCACCACCACTTACAGTATGGGTGTGGGGTCGCCCACCTCCCACAGTAAGGGTATGGGTCCACCACCACCAACAGGATAGGTGTGGGGTCCACTACCTCCAACAGAATGGGTGTGGGGTCCACTACCACCCCACAGGAGGGTATGGGGTCCACTATCACCCCCATGATGGGGGTCCTCTACCACCCACAGGATGGGTATGGGGTCCACCACCACCCACATGATGGGTGTGGGGTCGTCTACCACCCACAGGATGGGTATGGGGTCCACACCACCTACAGGATGGGTGTTGGGTCCACTACCACGCACAGGATGGGTGTGGGGTTCCCTACCACCCACAGGATGGGTGTTGGGTCCACTACCACCCACAGGATTGGTGTTGGGTCCACCACCACCCACAGGATGGGTGTGGGGTCCACTACCACCCAAAGGATGGGTATGGGGTTCACTACCACTCACATGATGGGTGTGGGGTCCTCTACCACCAACAAGATAGGTATTGGGGTCCACCACCACCTACAGGATGGGGTTTAGATCCACTACCACCCATAGGATGGGTTTTCGGTCCACCAACACCCACAGGATGGGAGTGGGGTCCACTACCACCCACAGTATGGTGTAGGATCCACCACCACCCACAGGATGGGTGTGGGGTTTAACACCACCCATAGTATGGGTGTGGGGTTCACTACCACCCACAGTAAGGGTATGGGGTCCCACCACCACTCACAGTATGGGTGTGGGGTCCACCACCACCCACAGTAAGGGTATGGGGTCCACCACCACCAACAGGATGGGTGTGGGGTCCACTACCTCCAACAGAATGGGTGTGGGGTCCACTACCACCCCACAGGATGGGTATGGGGTCCACTATCACCCACAGGATGGGTGTGGGGTCCACTACCACCAACAGGATGGGTGTGAGGTCCTCTACCACCCACAGGATGGGTATGGGGTTCTCTACCCACACACAGGATGGGTGTGGGGTCCTCTACCACCCACAGGATGGGTATTGGGTCCACCACCACCCACATGATGGGTGTGGGGTCCTGTACCACCCACAGGATGGGTATGGGGGCCACCACCATCTACAGGATGGGTGTTGGGTCCACTACCACCCACAGGATGGGTGGTGGGTCCACCCCCACCCACAGGATGGGTGTGGGATCCACTACCACCCACAGGATGGGTGTGGGGTTCACTACCACCCACAGGATGGGTGTTGGGTCCACTACCACCCACAGGGATGGTGTTGGGTGCACCACCACCCACAGGATGGGTGTGGGGTCCAAACCCACCCACAGGATGGGTATGGTGTTCACTACCACCCACTTGATGGTGTGGGGTCCACTACCACCCACAGGATTGGTGTTGAGTCCACCACCACCCACAGGATGGGTGTTGGGTTCACTACCACCTACTGGTTGGTTGTGGGGTCCACTATCACCCACAGGTTGGGTGTGGGGTACACTACCACCCACAGGATGGGTGTGGGGTCCACCACCACCCACAGGATGGGTATGGGGTCCAAAACCACCAACAGGATGGGTATGGGGTCCACCACCACCCACAGTACTGGTGTGGGTTCCACTACTACCCACATGATGGGTGTGGGGTCCTCTTCTGCCCACAGGATGGGTGTGGGGTCCACCACCACCCACAGGATGGCTATGGGGGTCCACTACTGCCCACAGAATGGGTGTGGGGTTCACTACTGCCCACAGTATAGGTATGGGGTCCACTACTGCCCACAGGATGGGTGTGGGGTCCACTACCACCCCACAGGAAGGGTGTGGGGTCCATCACCACCCACAGCATGGGTATGGGGTCCACTACCACCCACAGGGTGGGTATGGGGTCCACTACCATCTACAGACAGGGTGTTGGGTCCACCACCACTCACAGGATTGGTGTGGGGGTCCACTACTGCCTACAGTATAGGTATGGGGTCTACTACTGCCCACAGGATGGGTGTGGGGTCCACTACCACCCACTGGAAGGGTGTGGGGTCCAGCACCACCCACAGGATGGGTGTGGGGTCCACTACTGCCCACAGGATGGGTATGGGGTCCACTGCCACCCACAGAATGGGTGTGGGGTCCACTACCGCCCACATGATGGTTGTGGGGTCCTCTACCACCCACAGGATGAGTGTGGGGTCCACTACCACCCACAAGATGGGTGTGGGGTCCACTTCTGACTACAGGATGGGTATGGGGTCCACTGCTGCCCACAGGATGGGTGTGGGGTCCATCACCACCCACAGGATGGGTATGGGGTCCACTACCACCCACAGGGTGGGTATGGGTCCACTACCACCTACAGAAAGGGTGTGGGGTCCACCACCACCCACAGGATGGGTGTGGGGGTCCACTACTGCCTTCAGTATAGGTATGGGGGTCCACTACCGCCCACATGATGGTTGTGTGGTTCTCTACCACCCACAGGATGGGCGTGGGGTCCACTACCACCCACAAGATTGGTGTGGGGTCCACTACTGACCACTGGATGGGTATGGGGTCCACTGCTGCCCACAGGATGGGTATAGGGTCCACTACTGCCCACAGGATAGGTATTGGGTCCACTGCTGCCCACAGGATAGGTATGTGGTCCACTACTGCCCACAGGATGGGTTTGGGGTCCACTACCACCCACATGATGGGTGTGGGGTCCACCACCACCCGCAGGATGGGTGTGCTGTCCCCCGCCCACAGGATGGGTATGGGGTGCATAATAAGTGAACTAAACTAACAATCTTATGTATAAAACTCTTAAGCACAACAGTAGAGACATCTCCCTAGTTCACTAAAATCAACATATTAATTTGTATTAAGTGTTCCACTACATTATTTTCCTTGTGACAGCAATGTTAATTGTTTAAACCAATGTGTGGTGTTTTGGCCAATGAGACGCCTCGTTACATAGCGCCTAGTCATTCATGATATAATCATTAATTACTACAAGAAACGCGGCGTTGCCATTCTACAGCAACAACAAACGCGGCTTTGCCATTCTACAATAACAAACGCGGCGTTGCCATTCTACAACAACAAACGCGGCGGTGCCATTCTACAACAACAAACGCGGCTTTGCCATTCTACAATAACAAACGCGGCGTTGCCATTCTACAACAACAAACGCGGCGGTGCCATTCTACAACAACAAACGCGGCGGTGCCATTCTACAACAACAAACGCGGCGTTGCCATTCTACAACAACAAACGCGGCGTTGCCATTCTACAACAACAAACGCGGCGTTGCCATTCTATAATAACAACAATCGTGGCGTTGCCATTCTATAATAACAAACGCGGCGTTGCCATTCTACAATAACAACAAACGCAGCGGTGCCATTCTACAACAACAACAAACGCGGCGTTGCCATTCTGCACTGTACTCACCTAGTTGTACTCACCTAGTTGTGCTTGCGGGGGTTGAGCTCTGGCTCTTTGGTCCCGCCTCTCAACCGTCAATCAACAGGTGTACAGTTTCCTGAGCCTAATGGGCTCTATCATATCTACATTTGAAACTGTGTATGGAGTCAGCCTCCACCACATCGCTTCCTAATGCATTCCATTTGTCAACCACTCTGACACTAAAAAAGTTCTTTCTAATATCTCTGTGGCTCATTTGGGCACTCAGCTTCCACCTGTGTCCCCTAGTGCGTGTGCCCCTTGTGTTAAACAGCCTGTCTTTATCAACCCTGTCGATTCCCCTGTCCAAGACACTTGGCGTAAAGGAACACTTCTCGGCGACTGTATGACACTTCAAGAACAAATAATCGCCAACACAACCCAAACACACAACCTAAACTACGCCTTAATTTACAAAGACATTTAATATATAATAATTATAGCATGTATGTGAGAACAACCAAATTTTAATACACATTATGTTAAAAAGTAATGAATGCGTCTGGGGAGGGGGGGGCGAGCTGCTTTAACGAGCCTGGCATGAGGACATGAAACATCCCGCCCTCAGCCTGTCCTCTAAACGAAAGCCCAAAAACCATTCTTTGCCAAAGGCGCCCCCCCCCCCACCTGTTTATGAATGAAAAATGGTTTACACACGACTCACAACTGATGACGTTCGAACACTTCTGGAACAAGAGATTCGCTGACGACTTGTGTTCGAACCACACCGCTGTAAATGCTTCACCCACGTACTACAAAATACTCGCCAACAGAACCTAAACACCTAACCTAACCTATGCCTATATATGCACACTATGCTAATATATTATAATATTAATTTATATTTGAGAAAAATTCCTGTTTGGAATGAACTGCATGTTCAAATTGATGACTGCGTCTGTGTGGTCGACCGCTGGATGGAATGGACTTGAATCGATGGCGGGTTGGGTGTGGAGAGGCTTCTGAACCCTCCACTCCTGCGGGTCACGTCATAAGGTCGTCAGCTGTACATAGTGAGGGACGTACGTTCCCTGGGGTGTATGTACACTTAGAAGTGTACACTGGGGTGTATGTACACCTAGAAGTGTACACTGGGGTGTGTGTACACCTACAAGTGTACACTGGGTGTGTGTACACCTACAAGTGTACACTGGGGTGTGTACTCACCTAATTGTGCTTGCGGGGGTTGAGCTTTGGCTCTTTGGTCACGCCTCTCAACTGTCACTCAACTGGTGTACAGGTTCCTGAGCCTACTGGGCTCTATCATATCTACATTTAAAACTGTGTATGGAGTCAGCCTCCACCACATCACTGCCTAATGCATTCCATCTGTTAACTACTCTGACACTGAAAAAGTTCCTTCTTACGTCCCTGTGGCTCATGTGGGTACTCAGTTTCCACCTGTGTCCCCTTGTTCGCGTCCCGCCAGTGTTGAATAGTTTATCCTTGTTTACCCGGTCGATTCCCCTGAGGATTTTGTAGGTTGTGATCATGTCCCCCCTTACTCTTCTGTCTTCCAGTGTCGTAAGGTGCATTTCCCGCAGCCTTTCCTCGTAACTCATGCCTCTTAGTTCTGGGACTAGTCTAGTAGCATACCTTTGCACTTTTTCCAGCTTCGTCTTGTGCTTGACAAGGTACGGGCTCCATGCTGGGGCCGCATACTCCAGGATAGGTCTTACATATGTGGTGTACAAGATTCTGAATGATTCCTTACACAGGTTCCTGTACGCTGTTCTGATGTTAGCCAGCCTCGCATATGCCGCAGACGTTATTCTCTTTATGTGGGCTTCAGGAGACAGGTTTGGTGTGATACCAACTCCTAGATCTTTCTCTCTGTCTGTTCCATTAAGTACTTCATCTCCTATTCTGTATCCTGTGTCTGGCCTCCTGTTTCCACTGCCTAGTTTCATTACTTTGCATATACTCGGGTTGAACTTCAACAGCCATTTGCTGGACCTTTCACTCAGTCTGTCTAGGTCATCTTGTAGCCTCCTACTATCATCCTCTGTTTCAATCCTCCTCATAAATTTTGCATCGTCGGCAAACATTGAGAGGAACGAATCTATACCCTCTGGGAGATCATTTACATATACCAGAAACAGTATTGGTCCAAGGACTGATCCCTGCGGGACTCAACTTGTAACGTCTCGCCAGTCTGAGACCTCACCCCTCACACAGTCTCGTTGTCTCCTGTTGCTTAGGTACTCCTTTATCCAATGGAGTACCTTCCCTTTCACTCCAGCTTTCTCACCAGCCTCTTGTGTGGCACTGTATCAAAGGCTTTCTAACAATCCAAAAATATGCAGTCTGCCCACCCTTCTCTTTCTTGCCTTATTTTTGTTTCCTGGTCCTAGAATTCAAGTAACCCTGTGAGGCAGGACCTGCCATCCCTGAACCCATGTTGATGCTGTGTTACAAAGTTCCTTCGCTCCAGATGCTCCACTAGTTTTTTTCGCACAATCTTCTACATCAGCTTGCATGGTATGCAGGTTAGGGACACTGGCCTGTAGTTCAGTGCCTCCTGTCTATCCCCTTTCTTGTATATCGGGACTACGTTAGCTGCTTTCCAAATATCTGGCAGTTCCCCTGTTGCCAGTGATTTGATATACACTATGGAGAGTGGTAGGCACAGTTCTTTTGCTCCTTCCTTTAGTATCCAAGGGGAGATTCCATCTGGTCCTATAGCCTTTGTCACATCCAACTCTAGTAAACACTTCCTTACTTCCCCGCTGGTAATCTCAAACTCTTCCAGTGGTTCCTGGTTCGCTATTCCCTCTCTTATCTCTGGAATTTCTCCTTGCTCTAAGGTGAAGACCTCCTGGAATTTCTTATTCAGTTCCATTTGTCATTTGTAGTGAATCCTTCCACCCCCATTCCTTAATTTCATAACCTGTTCCTTTATTGTTGTTTTTCTACTGATGTGGCTATGCAACAATTTAGGCTGAGTTTTTGCCTTGCTTGCGCTGTCATTTTCGTATTGTCTTTCTGCCTCTCTTCTCATCCTGACATATTCATTCCTGGCATTCTGGTATCTTTCTCTGCTCTCCAGTATCCTGTTATTCCTAGTTTCTCCATGCCCCTTTACTTTGCTGCTTAGCTAGCCTACATCTCTGATTAAACCATGGGTTTCTCATCTTCATTTCACTGTTTTCCTTTTGGACTGGGACAAACTTGTTTGCTGCGTCCTTACATTTTTTTTCGTGATGTAGTCCATCATATCTTGGGCCGTCTTTTCCCTGAGCTCTGTTTCCCATGCTATATCTGTTAGGAATTTTCTTATCCCCTCATAGTTTCCCTTTCGGTATGCTAATCTTTTGGTTTCGGTATCCCTCCTCGAGTTCAATAACCCTTCTTCAATCAGGTACTCAAACACCAGTACACTGTGGTCGCTCATTCCTACTGGATCCTCAAAACCGATTTCTCTTATATCGGAGTCGTTCAGAGTGAAGACTAGGTCGAGTCTCGCTGGTTCATCATTTCCTCTCATCCTTGTGGGTTCTCTGACATGCTGGGTTAAAAAGTTTCTAGTCACCACCTCCAATAGTTTGACTCCACGTATCCTCGCCTCCATGCGGTTCCTTGTTCTCCCAGTCAATCCTTCCGTGATTGAAGTCGCCCATGATGAGCAGGTGGGATCTATTTCTACAGGCAGCAGAGGCTGCCCTCCAATTATAGTGTTAACTGCCATGTTGTTATTTTCATACTCTTGACTGGGTCTTCTGTCATTTGGTGGAGGGTTGTATATTACTGCTACTACTATTCTTGGTCCTCCCATTGTCATGGTGCCTGCTATGTAGTCTCTGAACCCCTCACAGCCCGGGAAAGCCATCTCCTTAAAACTCCATTCCTTTCTCATGAGTAGGGCTACTCCGCCTCCTCCCCTACCTTCCCTCTCTTTCCTTATTACTGTTCCTTATTACTGTGTGTACACCTACAAGTGTACACTGGGGTGTATGTACACCTACAAGTGTACACTGGGGTGTATGTACACCCAGAAGTGTACACTGGGGTGTGTGTACACCATTTCTAAGTGTCTACACAGTGAGTTTCCTGTGTTCAGGGCTAACTTGCCTTGTACTTGCTTGTGTACAAGTACAGAAGTTCTTGTGTTATCACTTGACAATTCTCGTGTTATTACTGGACAATTCTCGTGTTACCACTGGACAATTTCGTGTTATCACTGGACAATTCTCGTGTTATCACTGGACAATTCTCGTGTTATCACTAGACANCACACAAGTTCTCCTCGGTGTTAGGTTGGGTGTCACTGGCGGGTCTTGGACTGTCCTGCCTGTGGTCTCTGGCACCTAGCGGGCCTTCCTCTTGGTGCCTCATCTTAGGACCTTCCGGGCATGTGCTTGGCGTCCCTCTGCCTCTCTCTTCTCACCGCCTACACCATCTTCATCTTCAGCACCTTCCTGGAGCCTAAGACGACAGGATGTTACATCTCGGCAATCATAATGATTACTCCTTCCTCGCCGCCTTCTGCTGGATGAATATCATGGCCTTTGACGTGTGGCTGACATTTCGACAAGATAAAGATGAGTGCGAGTGTCATCTGGGAGACAGCGAAGCAAGTTCTTATTCTACTGTGTGTACGGCTGGTGCTTCCGCCCTGGCTGTGGTGGTCACAGTAACCCTTGACATGACCGCCCCTGCAGGTCTGTCCCCTCAGTTCCTGCCCAGCTTTGGTCAACGTTGGTGCTGGTTCGGGAAGCGCAAGGCCTTGTTGGTGTTCTTTGGTGCTCCATTATTCACAGTCATGGCTCTGAATGTTGTGTTTTTCCTTATGACTTCATACACCATCGGTACCAGCAGACAGTCGACGCTGCAGAAGAGTTCGAGTCCACAAGATAAGAAACAGTTTGTGCTGTATGTGCGACTGGCCGTGCTGATGGGCCTCACCTGGATCACTGGCATCGTGGCTGGCTACCTGCAGCTGCAGGCCGTCTGGTACGTCTTCGTGGTCCTCAACACCCTGCAGGGAGCCTTCATCTTCCTGACCTTCACCTGCAGGAGCAAGGTGTGGAAGGACGTGCAGGAGCGCTGCCGGCATTGTCTTCAGCAAGTTTATTCTCATCCTGGTTCACATACATCATCCTCAGGGTCAGGGCAGGAGGCGTCCTGCGTTGACAGTTGTCACCCCTCTGGCCACACGGAGTTTGACAACCTGTAGCGCATCCTGGGCCCTCTTCGGCTCATCAATGGTCACCACTCCACACACATATGTAAACGGTTAGTTACTTTACTTTTCAGAATGTTTAAATCAAATAAAAAATATATTCATAAATGTTTGCACATTGATAAAATCAAAATTACAGTACATTATATATGTAAGAGAGTATCATAATAACAGTATAACACGTAATCATTATAATTATATACATTACTAGATGTACCTTACCACGCGTTGCTGAGTCACAGCCTTCCCTGTCCTTCCCAATTCCCTCTCCCCAGTCCCCTCGTTCTCCCCACCATTCTCCACTCCCTTGTCCCCTCGTCCCCAACTTTCCCCACTCACCTGTTCCCTCGTCCTCTCCACCATTACCCTCCTTCCCCGTCCCTTGTCCTCCCCACTATTACCCCCCATCCCTGTCTCCTTGTCCTCCCCACTATTCCCCACTCCCTCATCCGATGCGTTCCAAAATGATCTGCTGTTCCCATCAGAAAAATGGGAACATCAAATGATCTGATGTACTCATCACTGAAAAATAATTAGAACAGTTAAAAAATGAAATGTAAAACAATTAAAAAAAAATACGATACTCGCGAAATGAACAGTATGGTAAACAACACAGCTCAATTCCAATGCAATGCCACACAAAATAGTTAAATCAAAATGAAAATAATCGAAATTTATGAAAATTCAATTTATCAATGCAATCGGAAACACTGAAATGGAATTGTAACATATTAAGTATAGCATATGTTGCTATTATGTGCAACAGATGATGCTGTTAAAAAATACATGTTTTTACCTGTCACAGGTGTAGCATCTATATAGTAGGTACATAAAAACACGTGTGTATTCTAATGGAACGTTGTGTCAAAATTTCAAAGCAATTGGTGATGAACTTTTGGAGATTACAGCATGTGTTGCTCTTATGTCCAACAGATGGCGCTGTTTTCCAAAAAAACATGTTTTTTCCTGTCACAGGTGAGTCATGTATATAGTAGGTATATAAAAACATGCACCTATTCGAATGCAACATTGTGTCAAAATTTCAATGCAATCGGTTAAGAGGTTTCAAAGATTTCCCTCAAAAGGAAAAAAACATGAAAAAAACAGTTAAAAAAAGAGCATGTTTTTTTATCATCACAGACGTGACATCTATATAGTATGTATATAAAAACACGCTCGGGTACCAATGGAACATCGTATCAAAATTTCAAAGCAATCGGTGAAGAACTTTCGGAGTTTAGCGATTTTGAAAAAATGAACATTTACATTTTTATTTATATAGATCTTGATTTGGATTTTGAAGCTTTACTCCTCAGTGTAAATACAGAACATTTCAGCTGTGGCTCAAGTGATCAGGTGTTACAGCCACAGACACAATTTACAGCTTACAATTGACGTGTTGAAGCTTATATTATCCAGGCAACATTAAATTAGGATGATAAGACAATGGATGCTGGGAGGCTCTCGGACGCAGGTTCGAATCCTCGTCACGGCCCTTGTGGATTTGTTCATTTGATAAGACAATTGGATGAATAATGTAAACTATTTGTGCCATGAAGATACATAAATGTTCTCAGCTGAGCACCTTACATCAAGAGATATATGAACTACCCAAGATTACTAGCACTCTAAACAGCTCATTTACCATGGATCTGATTTCAATGGGATTTAAAGTGCTTGTTAATAACCTAGCTTTTTGTGAAAGTAATTCCTTAATAATTTGAAATATCCAGCTAGAATATAGGAAGCTTATCAGCTAATTATATTATTTCCTGAAGATCTGTTACACTATTGTATACATCAGTCAATCTTAAGCTATATTATCCAAGGTCAGCACCTATTAGGTGCCACAGACATTGTCCAATAAATAACTATTCATTCCACCAGGTATAAACATTACACAATTTACTCATAAAGATAATTGTTCTGACTTTCAGGTCTCTGGTTGCATTAGAAAGACGGACAAGTGAGATCTTTGAGGATAAAATATTTCCAAGAAACACAGAGAGTAATCCCACTGTCGTGATGTGTCAATGAGAAAATCCACAGACGCCGTGATGAGGGTTCGAACCTATGCGCTGGGTGTTCCCCGGCACACGCTCTAGACAACTGCGCCTCGACATGGTCAAAAGGATTGCAACCAGGGATACTACTGCACCCACGAAGGTTCCTGAGGCTTCCACTGATGCCGGACCAGAGCGTCACAACCCGCTCCTCCCCCCCCCAAGAGCTCTGGCCCTGTCGTCTGGGACTGTTCTACGTCTGACTCTCATATTTCATTCACAGTCACCTGCATCCCTGGTGACTGTGTGGCCACATCCCTGGTGACTGTAGATGGACTGTGTGGCCACATCCCTGGTGACTGTAGATGGTCTGTGTGGCCACATCCCTGGTGACTGTAGATGGTCTGTGTGGCCACATCCCTGGTGACTGTAGATGGACTGTGTAGCCACATCCCAGGTGACTGTGGATGGTCTGTGTGGCCACATCCCTGATGACTGTAGATGGACTGTGTGGCCACATCCCTGGTGACTGTGTGGCCACATCCCTGGTGACTGTGGATGGACTGTGTGGCCACATCCCTGGTGACTGTAGATGGTCTGTGTGGCCACATCCCTGGTGACTGTAGATGGTCTGTGTGGCCACATCCCTGGTGACTGTAGATGGACTGTGTGGCCACATCCCTGGTGACTGTAGATGGACTGTGTGGCCACATCCCTGGTGACTGTAGATGGACTGTGTGGCCACATCCCTGGTGACTGTAGATGGACTGTGTGGCCACATCCCTGGTGACTGTAGATGGTCTGTGTGGCCACATCCCTGGTGATTGTAGATGGTCTGTGTGGCCACATCCCTGGTGACTGTAGATGGACTGTGTGGCCACATCCCTGGTGACTGTAGATGGACTGTGTAGCCACATCCCTGGTGACTGTGTGGCCACATCCCTGGTGACTGTAGATGGTCTGTGTGGCTACATTCCTGGTGACTGCGGATGGTCTGTGTGGCCACATCCCTGGTGACTGTAGATGGACTGTGTGGCCACATCCCTGGTGACTGTGTGGCCACATCCCTGGTGACTGTGGATGGACTGTGTGGCCACATCCCTGGTGACTGTAGATGGTCTGTGTGGCCACATCCCTGGTGACTGTGGATGGACTGTGTGGCCACATTCCTGGTGACTGTGTGGCCACATCCCTGGTGACTGTGGATGGACTGGGTGGCCATATCCCTGGTGACTGTAGATGGTCTGTGTGGCCACATCCCTGGTGACTGTGTGGCCACATCCCTGGCGACTGTGGATGGACTGTGTGGCCACATTCCTGGTGACTGTGGATGAACTGTGTGGCCACATCCCTGGTGACTGTGGATGGACTGTGTGGCCACATCCCTGGTGACTGTGGATGGACTGTGTGGCCACATCCCTGGTGACTGTGGATGGACTGTGTGGCCACATCCCTTGTGACTGTGGATGGACTGTGTGTGGCCACATCCCTGGTGACTATGGATGAACTGTGTGGCCACATCCCTGGTGACTGTGGATGGACTGTGTGGCCACATCCGTGGTGACTGTACATGGACTGTGTGGCCACATCCCTGGTGACTGTGGATGGAATGTGTGGCCACATCCCTGGTGACTGTAGATGGTCTGTGTGGCCACATCCCTGGTAACTGTAGATGGACTGTGTGGCCACATCCCTGGTGACTGTAGATGGACTGTGTGTGGCCACATCCCTGGTGACTGTAGATGGACTGTGTGGCCACATCCCTGGTGACTGTAGATGGTCTGTGTGGCCACATCCCTGGTGACTGTATAGCCACATCCCTGGTGACTATGTGGCCACATCCCTGGTGACTGTGGATGGACTGTGTGTGGCCACATCCCTGGTGACTGTGGTTGGACTGTGTGGCCACATCCCTGGTGACTGTGGATGGACTGTGTGTGGCCACATCCCTGGTGACTGTGGATGGACTGTGTGGCCACATCCCTGGTGACTGTGGATGGTCTGTGTGGCCACATCCCTGATGACTGGGTTTCCACATCCCTGGTGACTATGTGGCCACATCCCTGGTGACTGTGGATGGACTGTGTGGCCACATCCCTGGTGACTGTAGATGGTCTGTGTGGCCACATCCCTGGTGACTGTAGATAGTCTGTTTGGCCACATCCCTGGTGACTGTGGATGATGTGTGTGGCCACATCCCTGATGACTGGGTGGCCACATCCCTGGTGACTGTGTGGCCACATCCCTGGTGACTGTGGCCACATCCCTGGTGACTGTGTGGCCACATCCCTGGTGACTGTGTGGCCTCATCCCTGGTGAATGTAGATGGTCTGTGTGGCCACATCCCTGGTGACTGTAGATGGTCTGTGTGGCCACATCCCTGGTGACTGTGTGGCCACCTCCCTGGTGACTGTGTGGCCACATCCCTGGTGAGTATGTGGCCACATCCCTAGTGACTGTGTGGCCACATCCCTGGTGACTGTGTGGCCACATCCCTGGTGACTGTGCGGCCACATCCCTTGTGACTGTATGGCCACATCCCTGGTGACTGCGTGGCCACATCCCTAGTGACTGTGTGGCCATAACCCTGGTGACTGTGTGGCCTCATCCCTGGTGACTGTAGATGGTCTGTGTGGCCACATCCCTGGTGACTGTAGATGGTCTGTGTAGCCACATCCCTGGTGACTGTGTGGCCACATCCCTGGTGACTGTGTGGCCACATCCCTGGTGACTGTGTGGCCACATCCCTGGTGCCTGTGTGGCCACATCCCTGGTGCCTGTGTGGCCACATCCCTGGTGCCTGTGTGGCCACATCCCTGGTGACTGTAGATGGACTGTGTGGCCACATCCCTGGTGACTGCCTTACAGGGCAGGTCACACCATGGTAATATTGTTACACATTAAGGATTTGCTTACCTTTAACAATCTTTTACAAAACTGAACAAATGTTATATATTATAGTATAAATATTATTTACATTTATGTAAACATAGCACAAGTATATTTCAAGTATAATATTCATGCTGTTTGTACTTGTTTAAGTGTACTGCATTTGCACGTTTATATATTATGAGTGTAAACTTAGATAAGATTATAAGAGTTGTGTAATGATGAGGTTTTATTAACCTTCTACTTGTCAATTGTCCAGCATTTGTATTACTATTTTATTCCAATTATTAATGTAATATTCTTACCAAATTTACAGAACAATTTAAGAGTTGTTTATTTTTGTGTAGTGTTTGGTGAGTGCTTCTGTTGCCAGGGTTGAGTCAGTAAGCTGTTGTGAGTGTATAGATGAGGTCTGATGAGTACTACAGTTGCCAGGGGTGAGTCAGTAAGCTGTTGTGTGTGTATAGATGAGGTTTGATGAGTACTACAGTTGCCAGGGGTGAGTCAGTAAGCTATTGTGAGTGTATAGATGAGGTCTAACCTTCAATATGTAATTTTTCTCACACTTTACATTCCTTCACTGCATATTTCACACACATATACCGACCAATTACTGTGTAAGAGTTTTTACACCAGGTAAGATGAATACCTTTTGTAGCGAGCTTTCTACTCCAACTGACCAAGTGCCTGGACACATTGTTAGGCCTCATTATGTTGCGTATAGCGCACTCCAGTCTATAAAAAGACTCATATAATCAACACTTAACACAACAGGAAACATCTTACAGGAATCTTATCTTACACTTCCTCTCCTGAACACCCGACTACTACACCCCCACAGGATGGGTGTGCGGTCCACTAACGCCCACAAAAAGGGTGTGTGGACCTCTTCCACCCACAGGATGGGTGTGGGGTCCACCACCACCCACAGTATTGGTGTGGGGTCCACCACTCACAGGACGGGTATTGGGTCCACCACCACCCACAGGATGGGTATGGGGTCCACCACCAACCACAGGATGGGTATGGGGTTCACCACCACCCAAAGGATGGGTGTGGGGTCCACTACCACCCACAGGATGGGTATGGCGTCCTCTACCACCCACAGTATGGGTGTGGGATCCAACACAACCCACAGGATGTGTGTGGGGTCCACCACGACCCACAGTATGGGTGTGGGGTCCACTACCACCCACAGTATGGGTGTGGGGTCCACCACCACCCTCAGTATGGGTGTGGGGTCCACCACAACCCACAGTGTGGGTGTGGGGTCCACCACCACCCACAGTAAGGGTATGGGGTCCACCACAAGCCACAGGATGGGTTTGGGGTCCACTACCACCCACAGGATGGGTATGGGTCCACCACCACCCACAGGATGGGTGTGGGGTCCACTACCACCCACAAGATGGGTATGGGGTCCATTACCACCCACAGGATGGGTGTGGGGTTCCCTATCACCAACAGGATGGGTGTGGGGTCCTCTACCACCCACAGGATGGGTGTGGTGTCCACTACCACCCACAAGATGGGTGTGGGGTCCTCTACCACCCACAGGATGGGTGTGGGGTCCACTACCACCCACAGGATGGGTGTGGGGTCCTCTACCACCCACAGGATGGGTATGGGGGTCTCTACCACCCACAGTATGGGTGTGGGGTCCTCTACCACCCACAGGATGGGTATGGGGTCCAACACCACCTACAAGATTGGTGTTGGGGTCCACTTCCACCCACAGGATGGGTGTTGGGTCGACCACCACCCACAGCATGGGTGTGGGGTCCACCACAACCCACAGTATGGGTGTGGGGTCAACCACAACCCACAGTAAGGGTATGTGGTCCACCACCACCCACAGGATTGTTGTGGGGTCCACTACCACCAACAGAATGGGTGTGGGGTCCACTACCGCCCACAGGATGGGTATGGGGTCAACTACCACCAACAGGATGGGTGTGGGGTCCACTATCACCTACAGGATGGGTGTGGGGTCCACTACCACCCACATGATGGGTATGGGCTCCTCTACCACCCACAGTATGGGTGTGGGGTCCACTACCACACACAGGATGGGTATGGGGTTCTCTACCAACTACAGGATGGGTGTGGGGTCTCCAACCACCCACAGGATGGGTATGGGGAACACCACGACCCACAGGATGGGTGTGGGGTCCAAAACCACCCACAGGATGGGTATGGGGTCCACCACAACGCACATGATGGGTGTAGGGTCCACTACCACCCACAGGATGGGTGTGGGGTCCTCTACCACCCACAGGATTGGTGTTGGGTCCACCACCACCCACAGGATGGGTGTGGGGTCCGCTACCACCCACAGTATGGGTATGGGGTCCACTACTACCCACAGAATGGGTATGGGGTCCGCTACCACTTACTGGATTGGTATGGGGTCCACTACCACCCAATGGATGGGTGTGGGGTCCACTACCACCCACAGGATTAGTGTGGGGTCCACTACCACCACAGGATGGGTTTGGGGTCCACTACCGCCCACATGATGGTTGTGGGATCCTCTACCACCCACAGGATGGGTATGGGGTCCACCACCACCCACAGGATGGGTTTGGGGTCCACACCACCCACAGGATGAGTATGGGTCCACCACCACCCACAGGATGGGTGTAGGTTCCACCACAACCCACAGCATGGGTGTGGGGTCCACTACCAGCCACAGGATGGGTATGGGGTCCTCTACCACCCACAGTATGGGTGTGGGATCCACCACCACCCGCAGGATGTGTGTGGGGTCCACCACCACCCACAGTATAGGTGTGGGGTCCACTACCACACACAGAATTGGTGTGGGGTTCACCAAGACCCACAGTATGGGTGTGGGGTCCACCACCGCCCACAGTATGAGTGTGGGGTCCACCACCACCCACAGTAAGGGTATGGGGTCCTCCATCACCCACAGGATGGGTATGGGGTCCTTTACCATTCACAGGTTGGGTATGGGGTCTACCACCACCTACATGATGGGAGTGGAGTCCTCTACCACCAACAGGATGGGTATGGGAGTCCACCACCACCTACAGGATGGATGTTGGATCCACTATCACCCATAGGATGGGTTTTGGGTCCACCAACACCCAAAGGATGGATGTGGGGTCCACTACCACCCACAGTATTGGTGTGGGATCCACCACCACCCACAGGATGGGTGTGGGGTTTAACACCACCCACAGTATGGGTGTGGCGTTCACTACCACCCACAGTATGGGTGCGGGGTCCACCACCACTTACAGTATGGGTGTGGGGTCGCCCACCACCCACAGTAAGGGTATGGGGTCCACCACCACCAACAGGATAGGTGTGGGGTCCACTACCTCCAACAGAATGGGTGTGGGGTCCACTACCACCCCACAGGATGGGTATGGGGTCCACTATCACCCACATGATGGGGGGTCCTCTACCACCCACAGGATGGGTATGGGGTCCACCACCACCCACATGATGGGTGTGGGGTCCTCTACCACCCACAGGATGGGTATGGGGGTCCACAACCACCTACAGGATGGGTGTTGGGTCCACTACCACCCACAGGATGGGTGTGGGGTTCCCTACCACCCACAGGATGGGTGTTGGGTCCACTACCACCCACAGGATTGGTGTTGGGTCCACCACCACCCACAGGATGGGTGTGGGGTCCACTACCACCCACAGGATGGGTATGGGGTTCACTACCACCCACATGATGGTGTGGGGTCCACTATCACCCACAGGATGGGTATGGGGTCCACCACCACTCACATGATGGGTGTGGGGTCCTCTACCACCAACAAGATAGGTATTGGGTCCACCACCACCTACAGGATGGGGTTTAGATCCACTACCACCCATAGGATGGGTTTTCGGTCCACCAACATCCACAGGATGGGAGTGGGGTCCACTACCACCCACAGTATGGGTGTAGGATCCACCACAGTAGTGTAGAGTATGCCTACGAGGGGCCGTTTTGCTTTTTTCGCCGGCCCCCCGTAGTCATACTGTTTTTTCGTTACCCCGGTGATATTTGACGGCGCCTCGTAGTCATACAGTTTTTTCGTTGCCCCGGTAATATTTGACGGCCCCTCGTAGTCATACAGTTTTTTCGTTGCCCCGGTAATATTAGACGGCCCTCGTAGTCATACAGTTTTTTCGTTGCCCGGTAATATTTGACGGCGCCTCGTAGTCATACAGTTTTTTCGTTGCCCCGGTAATATTTGACGGCGCCACGTAGTCATACAGTTTTTTCGTTGCCCGGTGACCCGTGCACAGGCATCGCTAATGGTTAATGACGTCACCCTGTCTTCATCTTCCTTAATAAGTCCGTTTTCTGTTATAGTATACATATTCCTACTTTCTATATTTTTATCAAGGGGAATAAAAGCCCGTCCCTGTCAAGCCTAATGTTCAATGGCGCTAACCATTATATGCACGTTTTTTTTCTCAATCAGGTATTACTGTACTGTTTCCCATTGTCTAAGATCATTTTATAGCTAAGATTTCATATTAACATAAGAAATGAGTTCAAACCCTGTTACAGAATCAGTATTTACCCAGGTCTTTTTCCTAAATCTAAAACTCATTGCAATTTATGCCCATTGTTTCATATTCTGTCTAGTGTTGATAATTTTAATAGCCTATGAATATCCCCCTTTATCTTGTCCAATCATTCGCAGCTCTATCATGTCACATCTATTTCTTCGCCTTTCTGGAGAATGTAATTTAGGCTTTGTCTGTCTTTTCTTCAGAGATTGCATATTGAGCATAGGACAAATAAAAATGAAAACCTACCATCATCCATTTGTATGAAAACAGTCCCCTGCCAGGCATGGTGACTTCAATGCGATTTCAGTACTAATCCAATATTGCTTCATAACGCATAAATATATATGTATGTACATAAATATATATGCACGTACATAAATATATATGCACATCTCACATTCGCTCGAAAACATGCCTCCCCTACACCTTACTGTAGCATATAACAAATTCAAATATTCATTCAGTAAAAGCAAGTCTCTCATGTTTTAAAATAAGACCTTCTGCAGTCATCTTCTTTTGTGACGTCATCATCCCTAATGCGCTGTAAGCCGCCAATGAGCTCCCAGCCAACGTGCTAATGCCTGTCCTTTAGGAGGTTCACACATAAGTGTGAACTCTTAATCGCTCCCAATACCTCACCTATACTCTGTGCTTCACCAGAGTCGATATCAGCTGCAATAGCTTGTATTTTCGCTCATTGCCCCTATTTTTCTGTTATTCATAAACCCGATCAAACCATCCTAACCTAACCTAACCTAACTTATTATTATTATTATTATTTATAACGATCAAGTACATTCTACAGACCAGTTGCTGTCATTGTTTAGTGACATCACAAAAAGCAATCTCAGGTATGGGGATGAGGTATTGATGGCCATTAGCATATAAGTGTCAAGGTATCACAGCACCTGACTGGTCAACTATGTATGACGTCACCAGATGCCCAATGCGGCTTTAGCGTCCTACTAGCATGAGAATTTGGTGTTATTATTCAAAA
>WNGS01073716.1:0-27477 GCA_020271785.1 Procambarus virginalis
TTTTGGTCATTCTATTATTTCCTACCACAGACGTGGCCGGACATTTACAATGCTAACCACCATATATCATTTTGTTCTGTCCTCCATAGACAGAGTTAGAGATGTGTTCAACATATATGTTCAGTGATTTATTGAATAATCAACCAATGAAGGTGTTTGTGGCGCTTTTAATACGCTAATCTAACCTACATACATATATGGACTGGTTTATGTCTGCCCTACATAAACAGGTGTGTACATAAACACGTGTCCTACATAAACAGGTATGTACATAAACAGTGTTGGAGGTCTGTTTGTTACATAGTGTTATTAACGTGCGTTTACAAATGCAATTCTGACCAGCTTACACATACCCTGTATATACATACATACATACATACATACATACATACATACATACATACATACATACATACATACATGTATACAGATATACATTGATGTGTCTCTTACTTTAAGAGGGTGAGATAGCAGCTACAGGCAGTAGTGTGTCATTAAGCACTTAACCACACACGGTGACCAAGATGCTGTGACAACCTCAGGTAATACTTACATCACAGTGTAACCTTACTGATACCTTACAGTCACTCTTGGGGTACAGTGTACCGTCAAGTGTACCGTCAAGTGTACCGTCACGTGTACCATCAAGTGTACCATCAAGTTGATCGTCAAGTGTACCATCGAGTGCACCGTCAAGTGTACAGTCACGTGTACCGTCAAGTGTACCATCAAGTTGATCGTCAAGTGTACCATCGAGTGTACCACCAAGTGTACCGTCAAGTGTACCGTCAAGTGTACCGTCAAGTGTATCATCAAGTTTACCGTCAAGTGAACCGTCAAGTGTGCCATCAAGTGTACCGTCAAGTGTACCGTCAAGTGTACCGTCAAGTGTATCATCAAGTTTACCGTCAAGTGTACCGTCAAGTGTACCGTCAAGTGTACCGTCAAGTGTATCGTCAAGTGTACCGTCAAGTACACAATCAAGTGTACCGTCAAGTGCACCATCAAGTGTACCGTCAAGTGTACCATCAAGTGTACCGTCAAGTGTACCATCAAGTGTACCGTCAAGTGCACCATCAAGTTTACCGTCAAGTGTACCATCAAGTGTACCGTCAAGTGTATCATCAAGTTTACCGTCAAGTGTACCATCAAGTGTACCATCAAGTTTACCGTCAAGTGTACGGTCAAGTGCACCATCAAGTTTGCCGTCAAGTGTACCGTCAAGTGTACCGTCAACTGTACTGTTAAGTGTACCATCAAGTGTACCGTCAAGTGTACCGTCAAGTGTTCCATCAAGTTTACCGTCAACTGTACCGTCAATTGCACCATCAAGTGCACCGTCAAGTGTACCGTCAACTGTACTGTTAAGTGTACCATCAAGTGTACCATCAAGTGTACCGTCAAGTGCACCATCAAGTTTACCGTCAAGTGTACCATCAAGTGTACCGTCAAGTGCATCATCAAGTGTACCGTCAATTGCACCATCAAGTGCACCGTCAAGTGCACCATCAAGTGCACCATCAAGTGCACCGTCAAGTGCACCATCAAGTGCACCGTCAGTGCACCATCAAGTGCACCATCAAGTGCACCGTCAAGTGCACCATCAAGTGCACCGTCAAGTGCACTGTCAAGTGCACCATCAAGTGCACCATCAAGTTTGCCGTCAAGTGTACCGTCAAGTGTACCGTCAACTGTACCATCAAGTGTACCGTCAAGTGTTCCATCAAGTTTACCGTCAACTGTACCGTCAAGTGCACCATCAAGTGTACCGTCAAGTGCACCATCAAGTGCACCGTCAATTGCACCATCAAGTGCACCGTCAAGTGCACCATCAAGTGCACCGTCAAGTGCACCGTCAAGTGCACCGTCAAATGCACCGTCAAATGCACCATCAAGTGCACCATCAAGTGCACCGTCAAGTGCACCGTCAAGTGCACCATCAAGTGCACCATCAAGTGCACCGTCAAGTGCACCGTCAAGTGCACCGTCAAGTGCACCATCAAGTGCACCGTCAAGTGCACCATCAAGTGCACCGTCAAGTGCACCGTCAAGTGCACCATCAAGTGCACCGTCAAGTGCACCATCAAGTGCACCGTCAAGTGCACCGTCAAGTGCACCATCAAGTGCACCGTCAAGTGCACCATCAAGTGCACCATCAAGTGCACCGTCAAGTGCACCATGAAGTGCACCATCAAGTGCACCGTCAAGTGCACCGTCAAGTGCACCGTCAAGTGCACCATCAAGTGCACCGTCAAGTGCACCGTCAAGTGCACCATCAAGTGCACCGTCAAGTGCACCGTCAAGTGCACCGTCAAGTGCACCGTCAAGTGCACCGTCAAGTGCACCATCAAGTGCACCGTCAAGTGCACCATCAAGTGCACCGTCAAGTGCACCGTCAAGTGCACCGTCAAGTGCACCATCAAGTGCACCATCAAGTGCACCGTCAAGTGCACCATCAAGTGCACCATCAAGTGCACCATCAAGTGCACCATCAAGTGCACCGTCAAGTGCACCATCAAGTGCACCATCAAGTGCACCGTCAAGTGCACCGTCAAGTGCACCGTCAAGTGCACCATCAAGTGCACCGTCAAGTGCACCATCAAGTGCACCATCAAGTGCACCATCAAGTGCACCGTCAAGTGCACCATCAAGTGCACCATCAAGTGCACCATCAAGTGCACCGTCAAGTGCACCGTCAAGTGCACCATCAAGTGCACCGTCAAGTGCACCGTCAAGTGCACCGTCAAGTGCACCGTCAAGTGCACCGTCAAGTGCACCGTCAAGTGTATCGTCAAGTGTACCGTCAAGTACACAATCAAGTGTACCGTCAAGTGCACCATCAAGTTTACCGTCAAGTGTACGGTCAAGTGCACCATCAAGTTTGCCGTCAAGTGTACCGTCAACTGTACTGTCAAGTGTACCATCAAGTGTACCGTCAAGTGTACCGTCAAGTGTTCCATCAAGTTTACCGTCAACTGTACCATCAAGTGTACTATCAAGTGTACCGTCAAGTGTTCCATCAAGTTTACCGTCAACTGTACCGTCAAGTGCACCATCAAGTGCACCATCAAGTGCACCGTCAAGTGCACCATCAAGTGCACCGTCAAGTGCACCATCAAGTGCACCATCAAGTGTAGCGTCACACTTTACACACCGAATCCCCTCAAGTGTGTCAGTGTGAGGTGAGTGTAAACAATGAACTAGATGAGGGTGACTGATGGGACGGGGTGGAGGGGGGGGAGTGAGCCGGGGGGGGGATAGTGAAGGGGGACAGGTATGGGAGGTATGGTTGATGGGGGGGGAGGGGAGGAGGGCAGCCCATCCTCCCAGACTGAAGGTACCAACAATAACAACATGGTTGATCATGGAATATATTTATTCTTGGCTTTGCTCTTCATTATTCTCTAAAACGAATAGTACCGAATTGTACTTTCTATTTGTCCGTCACGTTGATATGTGTACGATTACCTGGAGCCTACCTGAAGACGGTTTCCAGAGTCCTTCTATTCACCGAGCCTGGTGACTCCGCTTGTCCTCATCCTGCTACACTCTTGTGACGACAGACCATAAACACTTGTGACGACAGACCACACACACTTGTGACGACAGACCACACACACACACTTGTGACGACAGACCACACACACACTTGTGACGACAGACCACACACACACTTGTGAAGACAGACCACACACACACACTTGTGACGACAGACCACACACACACACACTTGTGACGACAGACCACACACTCTTGTGACGACAGACCACACACACTTGTGACGACAGACCACACACACACTTGTGACGACAGACCACACACACTTGTGACGACAGACCACACACACTTGTGACGACAGACCACACACACACTTGTGACGACAGACCACACACACTTGTGACGACAGACCACACACACTTGTGACGACAGACCACACACTCTTGTGACGACAGACCACACACTTGTGACGACAGACCACACACTCTTGTGACGACAGACCACACACACTTGTGACGACAGACCACACACACTTGTGACGACAGACCACACACACACTTGTGACGACAGACCACACACACACTTGTGACGACAGACCACACACACTTGTGACGACAGACCACACACTCTTGTGACGACAGACCACACACACTTGTGACGACAGACCACACACACTTGTGACGACAGACCACACACACTTGTGACGACAGACCACACACACTTGTGACGACAGACCACACACTCTTGTGACGACAGACCACACACACTTGTGACGACAGACCACACACACTTGTGACGACAGACCACACACACTTGTGACGACAGACCACACACACACTTGTGACGACAGACCACACACACTTGTGACGACAGACCACACACACTTGTGACGACAGACCACACACTTGTGACGACAGACCACACACACACTTGTGACGACAGACCAAACACACTTGTGACGACAGACCACACACACTTGTGACGACAGACCACACACACTTGTGACGACAGACCACACACACTTGTGACGACAGACCACACACACTTGTGACGACAGACCACACACACACTTGTGACGACAGACCACACACTCTTGTGACGACAGACCACACACACTTGTGACGACAGACCACACACACTTGTGACGACAGACCACACACACTTGTGACGACAGACCACACACACACTTGTGACGACAGACCACACACTCTTGTGACGACAGACCACACACTCTTGTGACGACAGACCACACACTCTTGTGACGACAGACCACACACACACTTGTGACGACAGACCACACACACTTGTGACGACAGACCACACACACACTTGTGACGACAGACCACACACTCTTGTGACGACAGACCACACACACTTGTGACGACAGACCACACACTCTTGTGACGACAGACCACACACTCTTGTGACGACAGACCACACACACTTGTGACGACAGACCACACACTCTTGTGACGACAGACCACACACTCTTGTGACGACAGACCACACACTCTTGTGACGACAGACCACACACACTTGTGACGACAGACCACACACACTTGTGACGACAGACCACACACACTTGTGACGACAGACCACACACTCCTGTGACGACAGACCACACACTCCTGTGACGACAGACCACACACACTCCTGTGACGACAGACCACACACACTTGTTAATGAGATTTTATTTACCCTTTCACATGTCCCAATAAACTTTGTGAAGACGTCTGGGTATTTACAAGAGATAGTGCTGCTCTCGGTAAGTTTTTTTATAAACAGTAAGTCACGGTCACAGAAAACGAGAGTGCAGGGCAAACTTCTCTATAAGGACAGACCGCTCCAGAAGGAATGTCGATATTTACATGACTTGAAAATTAGATAGAGTCTAAAAATAGCGTGTTAAATGTATTACGGGAACTCAAATTTATTGAATACAGTTCAAAATTGTTGTTATTTTGTTTACGTAGCCATTAAACCAAATATTCAGTCATATCGCGTTCAGAAAATCAGAAATGGAGAGGAATTGAGAACAATTTGCGACAGATGGCCGGAATGACGCCGGGGAAGGTTCAAGGGCGCGGAGAACCTTGCTCCAGCAGAACACACACACACAGGCCGGAGGGAGGGAGGCCGCCTCACACTCCCAGGGTCTCCAGGCACACGCAACACTAAATGTATTCCACTATAAGGAGCCTCCATGGCTCTTGCGGGAAAGCCTCACTTGCCCAACAGATCTGCGGATCGTCCATTGACCAACTGATTTGCGGACCGTCCGTTGACCAACAGATCTGCGGACCGTCCGTTGATCTGCGGACCGTCCGTTGATCTGCGGACCGTCCGTTGATCTGCGGACCGTCCGTTGATCTGCGGACCGTCCGTTGATCTGCGGACCGTCCGTTGATCTGCGGACCGTCCATTGACCAACAGATCTGCGGACCGTCCGTTGACCAACAGATCTGCTGACCGTCCGTTGACCAACAGATCTGCGGACCGTCCATTAACCAACAGATCTGCGGACCGTCCATTGACCAACAGATCTGCGGACCGTCCGTTGACCAACAGATCTGCGGACCGTTCATTGACCAACAGATCTGAGGGCCGTCCGTTGACCAACAGATCTGCTGACCGTCCGTTGACCAACAGATCTGCGGACCGTCCGTTGACCAACAGATCTGCTGACCGTCCGTTGACCAACAGATCTGCGGACCGTCCATTAACCAACAGATCTGCGGACCGTCCATTGACCAACAGATCTGCGGACCGTCCGTTGACCAACAGATCTGCGGACCGTTCATTGACCAACAGATCTGAGGGCCGTCCGTTGACCAACAGATCTGCTGACCGTCCGTTGACCAACAGATCTGCGGACCGTTGATTAACCAACAGATCTGCGGACCGTCCATTGACCAACAGATCTGCGGACCGTCCATTGACCAACAGATCTGCGGACCGTCCATTGACCAACAGATCTGCGGACCGTCCATTGACCAACAGATCTGCGGACCGTCCATTGACCAACAGATCTGCGGACCGTCCGTTGACCATCAGATCTGCGGACCGTCCGTTGACCAACAGATCTGCGGACCGTCCATTGACCAACAGATCTGCGGACCGTCCGTTGACCAACAGATCTGCGGACCGTCCGTTGACCAACAGATCTGCGGACCGTCCGTTGATCTGCGGACCATCCGTTATTCTGCGGACCGTCCGTTGATCTGCGGACCGTCCATTGACCAACAGATCTGCGGGCCGTCCATTGACCAACAGAACTGCGGACCGACCGTTGACCAACAGATCTGCGGACCGTCCATTGACCAACAGATCTGCGGACCGTCCATTGACCAACAGATCTGCGGACCGTCCATTGACCAACAGATCTGCGGACCGTCCATTGACCAACAGATCTGCGGACCGTCCATTGACCAACAGATCTGCTGACCGTCCGTTGACCAACAGATCTGCGGACCGTTGATTAACCAACAGATCTGCGGACCGTCCATTGACCAACAGATCTGCGGACCGTTCATTGACCAACAGATCTGCGGACCGTCCATTGACCAACAGATCTGCGGACCGTTCATTGACCATCAGATCTGCGGACCGTCCGCTGACCAACAGACCTGCGGACCGTCCGTTGACCAACATATCAACGTCAACATGTCATCAAGCCGGACACATGAAGAACCTGTCACGTTTGCTGCTGAGTGCATGACCCATGTACTCAGCGTATGTACTTACGCACCAATATCACTGCACATACGTGACACATGACATGGTAATCTACGTGACATGACAGATGACATGTCATCGTGACACGCCAGGCTACACACAAACACTGGCCACAACGCTCCATATAATCTCGAGAAACCTATTTAGACATTTATTTACCAAAGCGTAGTGACCCGTCACTGACCCATTGTTATCTTGTGTTGATTCTCATGGTTATCTTGTGTTGATTCTCATGGTTATCTTGCGTTGATTCTCATTGTTATCTTGCGTTGATTCTCATTGTTATCTTGTGTTGATTCTCATGGTTATCTTGTGTTGATTCTCATGGTTATCTTGTGTTGATTCTCATGGTTATCTTGCGTTGATTCTCATTGTTATCTTGCGTTGATTCCGGGGGTCTAAATCCCCCGCGGCCCGGTCTCTGACCAAACTTCCCACTACCCATCAGGTGTTTCGTTAATTACGAAACTACGCTGCCCGCATGCTGATCTTGACGATGTGGGGCACCAGTCATGTACCTGAAGAGGGTTTCACGAGTTCTTCGACTCCTGCGAGCCTGTGTCTGTCTGTGTGTCTCTGTGCATGCGTGTGTGTGTGTGTGTGGTGTGTGTGTGTGTGTGTGTGTGTGTGTGTGTGTGTGTGTGTGTGTGTGTGTGTGTGTGTGTGCTCACCTAATTGTGTTTGCGGGGGTTGAGCTTTGGCTCTTTGGTCCCGCCTCTCAACTGTCAATCAACTGGTGTACAGATTCCTGAGCCTATTGGGCTCTATCATATCTACACTTGAAACTGTGTATGGAGTCAGCCTCCACCACAACACTTCCTAATGCATTCCATTTGTCAACCACTCTGACACTAAAAAAGTTCTTTCTAATATCTGTGGCTCATTTGGGCACTCAGTTTCCACCTGTGGCCCCTAGTGCGTGTGCCCCTTGTGTTAAATAGCCTGTCTTTATCTACCCTATCAATTCCCTTCAGAATCTTAAATGTGGTGATCATGTCCCCCCTAACTCTTCTGTCTTCCAGCGAAGTGAGGTTTAATTCCCGTAGTCTCTCCTCGTAGCTCATACCTCTCAGCTCGGGCACTAGTCTGGTGGCAAACCTTTGAACCTTTTCCAGTTTAGTCTTATCCTTGACTAGATACGGACTCCATGCTGGGGCTGCATACTCCAGGATTGGTCTGACATATGTGGTATACAAAGTTCTGAATGATTCTTTACACAAGTTTCTGAATGCCGTTCGTATGTTGGCCAATCTGGCATATGCCGCTGATGTTATCCGCTTGATATGTGCTGCAGGAGACAGGTCTGGCGTGATATCAACCCCCAAGTCTTTTTCTTTCTCTGATTCCTGAAGAATTTCCTCTCCCAGATGATACCTTGTATCTGGCCTCCTGCTCCCTACACCTATCTTCATTACATTACATTTGGTTGGGTTAAACTCTAACAACCATTTGTTCGACCATTCCTTCAGCTTGTCTAGGACTTCTTGAAGCCTCAAGCTGTCCTCCTCTGTCTTAATCCTTCTCATAATTTTGGCATCGTCCGCAAACATTGAGAGAAATGAATCGATAGTGTGTGTGTGTGTGTGTGTGTGTGTGTGTGTGTGTGTGTGTGTGTGTGTGTGTGTGTGTGTGTGTGTGTGTGTGTGTGTGTGTGTGGTGTGTGCGTGCGTGTGTGCGTGCGTGCGTGCAGGCAACGTTCGGGGTGAGGAGAGTGCGTTGTCATTCGAACACACAGTGTCCAGACGGCCTCCACCGTACCCCGTCTCCCCTGTCTTGACTACATCCTTACTTCCATAACATCAGGAGTACCCGCTAACCTGTCTACACCCGTCCACCAGCGCCTGCTCCACCTCCACGCCGTCCCACCATCACCTCACCTAACACCTGAGTTATGAGTCAGCTATTCACTCACTGGCGCACTCATTCATTCATGCACCTAAGCCTGAGTGTGCCCTGAGTGAGAATGCCACGGGTCCCAGGGCATTGAGTGGTGATCTCATCCTCTACAAGGCTTCATGCCCCGCTCCTAACGTGCCCCAAACACAGAAGATAAAGAGGTCTACCTCTCTGTCTCTCCCTCTGCTCTAGAGGCGTGTATCACGCTACACCAGAGTGTGACCCCTCTGAGGTGTCTCACTCTACAGGTCACGCTACACCCAACACCAGAGTGTGACCCTCTGAGGTGTCTCACTCTACAGGTCACGCTACACCCAACACCAGAGTGTTGTTAACTTAACAATTGACAAAAGTAAACAAACACGGGCTTTAATAAAACAGTTTTATTATACAAAAGTTCCCGTTAATACCGAGCATAAATAACACACCACATTAAACAAAGACTCCTGGGCCAATTTTATGGCCAGCAATACCTCGATCCTTGGCCTAGTCTTCGACACGGCCACTCTCAACACGTCCTTGGCCGAGAGACCTACACGGGCTTAAAGAGTGACGAGAATCACTGCTCGGAGAGGTACGCACAAACCCGCCGAGGACACTGCCTATTTCCTTGTGATCACCGCTGCTTAGCTCACTGCCTATTTCTATGTCATTTACTTGTGTCTCCCTGTTAGTTAACACTAAGTCTAAAATATTGCTTAAAATACTGATAGAGAGAGAGAGAGAGAACTATCAACATCAGAGGCCCGAGACTGTTCAACACGCTTCCACTACACATAAGGGACATAACTGGCCGACCCCTCAGTGTTCAAGAGAGAACTGGATAAGCACCTCCAAAGGATACCTGATCAACCAGGAGGCCGGGTCGATGACCGGGCCTCGGGGCGCTAAGCCCCGAAATCCTCTCAAGGCAAGGTAACCTCAAGGTAACCTGTGTTGGCTCCTTAAGGAAGCAATCACCAACAAATTATACAAAAATCTTCTGCTTCAGCTACGGGCTCACCATAGCCCGTGCTACTTGGAACTTTTTGTTACGGGTAGCTACCTTTTGCGAATCTTAAACAACAACATCATTCTACTTCAGCATTCAATTTTTTTTAGCTCGGTTTTTGCACTAAAATTAAAATAACTTTAACACCAACAATTAAATGCCTTCGATATTCCTTCCCATACATGTTTGGCTTCCAATGTGTCGAAGTTTGGTGGCTCGTATATAACTCCTATTATTAAACTATTATTATTATTTTATAATTTTATAATTTTAATAATTTATAATTTTATAATTTATAATTTTATAATTTTATAATATTTATAATTTTAACCAATAGTTTGTGTGAGTGGCTCAGTTTTGATCCCTCTCTGACGACCTACTTACGAATATTTCCCTGATATATTTTACCTCTCCCCATCTTTGTTTATAAACTGTTTATGTGATATCATATGAATCTATCACTCTCAACTCAGCTCATGGCTCCATATTTTCTACATTCATCCACGTTTTAGTTACTGCAATAATATCTATTGTTCCCGTGCAGACAAGTGCGCTTAAAACCTCACTTTTTTGTCTAAAACTCCTGCTATTTGTTGGAGTAACTTGTCACAGTAGAGGAGAATGGTCCACAAGAGCAGGTCTCATGTGGTACACAAGAGCCAGGTCTCATATGGTCCACAAGAGCCAGGTCTCATGTGGTCCACAAGAGCCAGGTCTCATATGGTCCACAAGAGCCAGGTCTCATAAGGTCCACAAGAGCCTGGTCTCATAGGGTACACAAGAGCCAGGTCTCATATGGTCCACAAGAGCCAGGTCTCATGTGGTACACAAGAGCCAGGTCTCATGTGGTACGCAAGAGCCAGGTCTCATGTGGTACGCAAGAGCCAGGTCTCATATGGTACACAAGAGCCTGGTCTCATGTGATACACAAGAGCCAGGTCTCATATGGTACACAAGAGCCTGGTCTCATATGGTACACAAGAGCCAGGTCTCATATGGTACACAAGAGCCAGGTCTCATATGGTACACAAGAGCCAGGTCTCATATGGTACACAAGAGCCTGGTCTCATGTGGTACACAAGAGCCAGGTCTCATATGGTACACAAGAGCCTGGTCTCATGTGGTACACAAGAGCCAGGTCTCATGTGGTACACAAGAGCCAGGTCTCATATGGTACACAAGAGCCAGGTCTCATATGGTACACAAGAGCCAGGTCTCATGTGGTACACAAGAGCCTGGTCTCATATGGTACACAAGAGCCAGGTCTCATATGGTGCACAAGAGCCAGGTCTCATATGGTACACAAGAGCCAGGTCTCATGTGGTACACAAGAGCCTGGTCTCATATGGTACACAAGAGCCAGGTCTCATATGGTACACAAGAGCCTGGTCTCATATGGTACACAAGAGCCAGGTCTCATATGGTACACAAGAGCCAGGTCTCATGTGGTACGATTACTTCTCCAGTAAAGAACAACGCTACACATAACAATAACAATATAAGAATCAACGAATGAAAACTCACACCCGTATATATATATATATATATATATATATATATATATATATATATATATATATATATATATATATATATATTCACTCCCCGACCGTCCAAGAGGTTGGGTACCATTCCTTTCCCCCCGTTCCATCCCAAATCCTTATCCTGATACCTTCCCAGTGCTATATAGTCGTAATGGCTTGGCTCTTCCCCCTCCCCCCCTCTCTCTAGCAAGTTGTAGAGAGAGGAGTGATAAGACTGAAGTCTACAAGTGAATGTTTGTGCATAACAAGATATTAATAAGGTGTTAAATAGTTATAGGAAAATAGACCCCAAAACTATGGGTGAAGTTGGATAAGTTTATATACTGTACTCGGACTTGTGATTGTTCAAGTCGAGGAATAACAATAGTTGTTAGATTTGCAAATGCTTCTGGAAATAATCCCAGTATCCTATTGGCTAATTCCAAACATTTATGTTATTTATTTTTTGAGGTTTTGAACCCTACTAATCCATTTTTTTTTACTCCCAACTTTTTTTCTCACACTCAGACCGCACTTACAACATTATCAAGCTGTAACTCTATCATCAACTCGTATCAGACTGCGAGCAGCTGCCTCTAACACCTGGTTGACCAAACCATCAACCAGGAAGCCTGGTCAGAGACCCGGCGCGAGGACATTGATCCCCGTAACCAACACAAGACAAAAGGTAATCACGTAGTTCAATACCTTATATTTTTTAAGCAATAAACTCCATCTGGCAATTTTTTCGACAATTTCAATAGACTAGAGCGTTTTAAAGCGATTTTGAGTCTTATTCTATATATATTTTATTTTTGTATCGTCCGCAAATTTACAAATCTTGCTGTTCACATCCTGAATTTAAATCGTTTCTACATATTATAAACAAGAGAGGTCCCAGGACAGAGCCTTGAGCACTCCACTTACAACAGTTTCCCTCTCCAATTAACTCCATATATACTCATTTTCTGTTTCCTGTCATCACGATGACTATCCTAACTCATGCAGACTATGCAGACTCATCGTCTGCATATTAAGTCTGCTTAAGTTAGGTAGGATAGTACCCGCAGGCCCCGAGTCTTGACTTTTTAACCAGTCTTCGTGAGGCACAGGATCAAAGAGGACCGGGCCACAAGCTTGCCTAAAGTCCAGGTACACAGCCTCTAATTTTCCCTATCGGACCTGCTTATACCTGCTTGATACCTGGTTGATGGGGTTCTGGAGTTCTTCTACTCCCCAAGCCCGGCCCGAGGCCAGGCTCGACTTGTGAAAGTTTGGTCCACCAGGCTGGTTGCTGGAGCGGCCCGCAGGCCCACATAACCACCACAGCCCGGCTGATCCGGAACTTCTCTTAGAAAACAGTCCAGTTTTCTCTTGAAGATGTCCACGGTTGTTCCGGCAATATTTCCAAGACCGTTCAANCCTTATGCTTGACTAGATAGGGACTCCATGCTGGAGCCGCATACTCCAGGATTGGTCTGACATATGTGGTATATAATGTTCTGAAAGATTCCTTACACAAGTTTCTAAAGGCCGTTCTTATGTTAGCCAACCTGGCATATGCTGCTGATGTTATCCTCTTGATATGAGCTTCAGGGGACAGGTCTGGCGTGATATCAACCCCCAGGTCTTTCTCTCTCTCTGACTCTTGAAGTATTTCATCTCCCAAATGATACCTTGTATCTGGTCTCCTGCTTCCTACCCCTATCTTCATTACATTACATTTGATTGGGTTAAACTCTAACAGCCATTTGTTCGACCATTCCTGCAGCTTGTCCAGGTCTTCTTGAAGTCTCAAGCTGTCCTCCTCTGTCTTAATCCTTCTCATAATTTTGGCGTCGTCAGCAAACATTGAGAGGAATGAGTCTATACCCTCTGGGAGATCATTTACGTATATCAGAAACAGGATAGGTCCAAGTACAGAGCCCTGTGGGACTCCACTGGTGACTTCACGCCAGTCTGAGGTCTCACCCCTCACTGTAACTCTCTGCTTCCTATTGCTTAGGTACTCCCTTATCCACTGGAGCGCCCTACCTGTTACTCCTGCCTGTTTCTCCAGCTTATGCATCAACCTTTTATGGGGTACTGTGTCAAAGGCTTTCCGACAGTCCAAAAAAATGCAGTCCGCCCACCCTTCTCTTTCTTGCTTAATTCTTGTCACCTGATCGTAGAATTCTATCAAGCCTATAAGGCAAGATTTACCCTCCCTGAACCCATGTTGATGGGTTGTCACGAAGTCTCTTCTCTCTAGATGTGTTACTAGGTTTTTTCTCACAATCTTCTCCATCACCTTGCATGGTATACAAGTTAAGGACACTGGCCTGTAGTTCAGTGCCTCTTGTATGTCACCCTTTTTGTATATTGGTACTACATTAGCAGTCTTCCATATATCTGGTAGGTCCCCCGTTTCCAGTGACTTACTATACACTATGGAGAGTGGTAAGCAAAGTGCTCCTGCACACTCTTTCAGTACCCATGGCGAGATTCCATCCGGCCCAACAGCTTTTCTCACATCCAGCTCCAATAGGTGCTTTTTGACTTCATCTCTTGTAGTTTCGAACCTATCCAAGGTCACCTGGTTTGCTGCCACCTCTCCCAGCGCCGTGATATCTCCCTGTTCTATTGTAAAGACCTCCTGGAACCTTTTGTTGAGTTCTTCACACACCTCTTTGTCATTCTCTGTGTACCTGTCCTCGCCCACCCTAAGTTTAATCACCTGTTCCTTCACTGTTGTCTTCCTCCTGATGTGACTGTGTAGTAGCTTTGGTTCAGTCTTGGCTTTATTAGCTATATCATTTTCATACCTTTTCTCAGCTGCTCTTCTCACACTGACATACTCGTTCCTGGTTCTCTGGTATCTCTCTCTACTGTCTGGTGTTCTGTTATTACGGAAGTTCCTCCATGCCCTTTTGTTCAGCTCCTTTGCTTTCATACATTCCCTATTAAATCCCTGTGTGTGTGTGTGTGTGTGTGTGTGTGTGTGTGTGTGTGTGTGTGTGTGTGTGTGTGTGTGTGTGTGTGTGTGTGTGTGTGTGTGTCTGAAAAAATAGTAGTTAGTAACAGTTGATTGACAGTTGAGAGGCGGGCCGAAAGATCAGAGCTCAACCCCCGCAAGCACAACTAGGTGAGTACAGGAGGGGACACATGTACACACAACGTCTCCCTCAAGCAGCTCGCCGATAACCTGCCTTTCTCATAGCTCATGGTAACCCAACCTGGCCTCCTGCAAGGAACATCGCATTTCGCTCGTATGCGTTACATACGGCCAAAAATTGTCGTACTAGAAAATGGAAGCGGCTGGCGAAAGGTGACGTACTGTCCCGTTTTCTGTTCTGGGTCCTCTGGTAGGTTAGGAGAGGACACTTTAAATTGACCGTTTCTTGACGGTGGCAAGCCTTAGGAGGACGGACTGGGGAAGCACCAATCACAATTTTTTCCAAGGAACACAGCCCTAATTTGGTTTTATTCCCAGATCCCCAATTACGGCTGCGTGAATAGGGAGGAGCATTTATGGATTGGTGCCCAGTCAATCCTCCACGGGTTTTGTCACGGGGCGAGTGTATGTGTATTCACCTAATTGTGCTTGCGGGGAATGAGCTTCAGCTCTTTGGTCCCGCCTCTCAACCATCGGTCAACTGGTGTACAGATTCCTGAGCCTATTGGGCTCTATCATATCTACATTTGAAACTGTGTATGGAGTCAGCCTCCACCACATCACTGCCTAATGCATTCCACCTGTTAACTACTCTGACACTGAAAAAGTTCTTTCTAACGTCTCTGTGGCTCATGTGGGTACTCAGTTTCCACCTGTGTCCCCTTGTTCGTGTACCACCAGTGTTAAATAATCTGTCCCTGTCTACCCTGGCAATTCACAGGGGAATTTAGTTTTTGGTAATTATGTCTCCCCGACGTGAGGTGCAGTTCACGCAGCCTTTCCTCGTAACTCATGCCTCTTAGTTCTGGAACTAGTCTGGTGGCATACCTCTGAACTTTCTCCAGCGTGTGTACTCATCTAATTGTGCTTGTGGGGCTCTGGCTCATTGGTCGGCACACCTGAGCTGTGGGCTCAGGTGTGTGCTGCAGCACATGCCGGGAGGCAGACGAGAGGGGGGGGTGTGGGGGGTCACTAGGGAGCAGTCACTGCCTAACAAACGGAATGCATTAGGCAGTGATGTGGTGGAGGCCGACTCCATACATAGTTTCAAATGTAGATATGATAGAGCCCAGTAGGCTCAGGAATCTGTACACTAGTTGATTGACGGTTGAGAGGCAGACCAATGAGCCGAAGCTCAACCCCCGCAAGCACAACTAGGTAACCACAACGTGTGTAGCAGTAGCCAGGATGACCAAGAAGGCGCGACGCCCCGAGGGTGTGAACACAAGGGCGCCAGCGTTAGATTTATACGACTGTGCCTATCCAGATAGACTCAAACCTACAAAAGTCAAATGAAGTCGATAATTTAATCCAGATAAACTATTTCTTGTTTAATGTGGAATCAAGAAATGGTCGCTGCTTTCACAAGCAGTACAGACGCTGTGCATTCTTGCCTAGAGTGAGTTAACCAATCAGCTGTGACAGTGCTTTTGGTCATTCTATTATTTCCTACCACAGACGTGGCCGGACATTTACAATGCTAACCACCATATATACATTTTGTTCTGTCCTCCATGGACAGAGTTAGAGATGTGTTCAACATATATGTTCAGTGATATATTGAATAATCAACCATAGAAGGTGTTTGTGGCGCTTTTAATACGCTAATCTAACCTACATACATATATGGACTGGTTTGTGTCTGTCCTACATAAACAGGTGTGTACATAAACACGTGTCCTACATAAACACGTGTCCTACATAAACAGGTATGTACATAAACAGTGTTGGAGGTCTGTTTGTTACATAGTGTTATTAACGTGCGTTTACAAATGCAATTCTGACCAGCTTACACATACCCTGTATATACATACATACATACATACATACATACATACATACATACATACATACATACATACATGTATACAGATATACATTGATGTGTCTCTTACTTTAAGAGGGTGAGAGAGCAGCTACAGGCAGTAGTGTGTCATTAAGCACTTAACCACACACGGTGACCAAGATGCTGTGACAACCTCAGGTAATACTTACATCACAGTGTAACCTTACTGATACCTTACAGTCACTCTTGGGGTACAGTGTACCGTCAAGTGTACCGTCAAGTGTACCATCACGTGTACCGTCAAGTGTACCATCAAGTTGATCGTCAAGTGTACCATCGAGTGTACCGTCAAGTGTACAGTCACGTGTACCGTCAAGTGTACCGTCAAGTGTACCGTCAAGTGTACCATCACGTGTACCGTCAAGTGTACCATCACGTGTACCGTCAAGTGTACCATCAAGTTGATCGTCAAGTGTACCATCGAGTGTACCGTCAAATGCACCGTCACGTGTACCGTCAAGTGTACCATCAAGTTGATCGTCAAGTGTACCATCAAGTTGATTGTCAAGTGTACCATCGAGTGTACCACCAAGTGTACCGTCAAGTGTACCGTCAAGTGTACCGTCAAGTGTATCAAGTTTACCGTCAAGTGGACCGTCAAGTGTGCCATCAAGTGTTCCGTCAAGTGTACCGTCAAGTGCACCGGCAAGTGTACCGTCAAGTGTACCGTCAAGTGTATCATCAAGTTTACCGTCAAGTGCACCGTCAAGTGTATCGTCAAGTGTACCGTCAAGTGTATCGTCATGTGTACCGTCAAGTGTATCAAGTGTACCGTCAAGTGTACCGTCAAGTACACCATCAAGTGTACCGTCAAGTACACCATCAAGTGTACCGTCAAGTGCACCATCAAGTGTACCGTCAAGTGTATCAAGTGTACCGTCAAGTGCACCATCAAGTGTACCGTCAAGTGTACCATCAAGTGTACCGTCAAGTGTACCATCAAGTGTACCGTCAAGTGCACCATCAAGTTTACCGTCAAGTGTACCATCAAGTGCACCGTCAAGTGCACCATCAAGTGCACCGTCAAGTGCACCATCAAGTTTACCGTCAAGTGCACCATCAAGTGCACCGTCAAGTGTACCATCAAGTGCACCATCAAGTGCACCATCAAGTGCACCATCAAGTGTACCATCAAGTGCACCATCAAGTGCACCATCAAGTGCACCATCAAGTGCACCATCAAGTGTACCATCAAGTGCACCATCACGTGTACCGTCAAGTGCACCGTCAAGTGCACCATCAAGTGTACCGTCAAGTGCACCGTCAAGTGCACCATCAAGTGTACCGTCAAGTGCACCGTCAAGTGCACCGTCAAGTGCACCATCAAGTGTACCGTCAAGTGCACCGTCAAGTGCACCGTCAAGTGCACCATCAAGTGCACCATCAAGTGCACCATCACGTGTACCGTCAAGTGCACCGTCAAGTGCACCGTCAAGTGTACCGTCAAGTGCACCGTCAAGTGCACCATCAAGTGTACCGTCAAGTGCACCGTCAAGTGCACCGTCAAGTGCACCATCAAGTGTACCGTCAAGTGTACCGTCAGGTGCACCTTCAAGTGTACCATCAAGTGTACCATCAAGTGTACCGTCACACTTTACACCGAATCCCCTCAAGTGTGTCAGTGTGAGGTGAGTGTAAACAATGGACTGGGTGCTGGATGAGGGTGGCTGATGGGACGGTGTGGAGGGGGGGGGGGTGAGCCGGGGGGGGGGGGAGGGATAGTGAAGGGGGACAGGTATGGGAGGTATGGATGATGGGGGGGGGGGAGGGGAGGAGGGCAGCCCATCCTCCCAGACTGAAGGTACCAACGATAACAACATGGTTGATCATGGAACATATTTATTCTGGGCTTTGCTCTTCATGATTCTCTAAAACGAATAGTACCGAATTGTACTTTCTATTTGTCCGTCACGTCGATATGTGTACGATTACCTGGAGCCTACCTGAAGACGGTTTCCAGAGTCCTTCTATTCACCGAGCCTGGTGACTCCGCTTGTCCTCATCCTGCTACACTCTTGTGACGACAGACCACACACACTTGTGACGACAGACCACACACTCTTGTGACGACAGACCACACACACTTGTGACGACAGACCACACACACACTTGTGACGACAGACCACACACACTTGTGACGACAGACCACACACACTTGTGACGACAGACCACACACACTTGTGACGACAGACCACACACACTTGTGACGACAGACCACACACTCTTGTGACGACAGACCACACACACTTGTGACGACAGACCACACACACTTGTGACGACAGACCACACACTCCTGTGACGACAGACCACACACTCCTGTGACGACAGACCACACACACACTCCTGTGACGACAGACCACACACACACTTGTGACGACAGACCACACACACTCTCCTGTGACGACAGACCACACACACACTTGTGACGACAGACCACACACACACTCCTGTGACGACAGACCACACACACACTTGTGACGACAGACCACACACTCCTGTGACGACAGACCCCACACACACACTTGTGACGACAGACCACACACACACTTGTGACGACAAACCACACACACACTTGTGACGACAGACCACACACACACACTTGTGACGACAGACCACACACACTTGTGACGACAGACCACACACACTTGTGACGACAGACCACACACACTTGTGACGACAGACCACACACACTTGTGACGACAGACCACACACACTCCTGTGACGACAGACCACATACACTTGTGACGACAGACCACACACACTCCTGTGACGACAGACCACACACACTTGTGACGACAGACCACACACACTTGTGACGACAGACCACACACTTGTGACGACAGACCACACACTTGTGACGACAGACCACACACACACACATGTGACGACAGACCACACACACTTGTGACGACAGACCACACACTTGTGACGACAGACCACACACTCCTGTGACGACAGACCACACACACTTGTGACGACAGACCACACACTTGTGACGACAGACCACACACTTGTGACGACAGACCACACACACACTTGTGACGACAGACCACACACACTTGTGACGACAGACCACACACTTGTGACGACAGACCACACACTCCTGTGACGACAGACCACACACACTTGTGACGACAGACCACACACACACTTGTGACGACAGACCACACACACACTTGTGACGACAGACCACACACACACTTGTGACGACAGACCACACACACACTTGTGACGACAGACCACACACACACTTGTGACGACAGACCACACACACTTGTGACGACAGACCACACACACTTGTGACGACAGACCACACACACTTGTGACGACAGACCACACACACTTGTGACGAGAGACCACACACTTGTGACGACAGACCACACACACACTTGTGACGACAGACCACAAACACTTGTGACGACAGACCACACACACACACTTGTGACGACAGACCACACACACTTGTGACGACAGACCACACACACGTGTGACGACAGACCACACACACGTGTGACGACAGACCACACACACTTATGACGACAGACCACACACACTTGTGACGACAGACCACACACACTTGTGACGACAGACCACACACACACTTGTGACGACAGACCACACACACTTGTGACGACAGACCACACACACACTTGTGACGACAGACCACACACACTTGTGACGACAGACCACACACACTTGTGACGACAGACCACACACACTTGTGACGACAAACCACACACACTTGTGACGACAAACCACACACTCCTGTGACGACAGACCACACACACTTGTGACGACAGACCACACACACGTGTGACGACAGACCACACACTCCTGTGACGACAGACCACACACACACTTGTGACGACAGACCACACACACTTGTGACGACAGACCACACACTCCTGTAACGACAGACCACACACACTTGTGACGACAGACCACACACACTTGTGACGACAGACCACACACTCCTGTGACGACAGACCACACACACACTTGTGACGACAGACCACACACTCCTGTGACGACAGACCACACACACACTTGTGACGACAGACCACACACACTTGTGACGACAGACCACACACACTTGTGACGACAGACCACACACACTTGTGACGACAAACCACACACACTTGTGACGACAAACCACACACTCCTGTGACGACAGACCACACACACTTGTGACGACAGACCACACACACTTGTGACGACAGACCACACACTCCTGTGACGACAGACCACACACACACTTGTGACGACAGACCACACACACTTGTGACGACAGACCACACACTCCTGTAACGACAGACCACACACACTTGTGACGACAGACCACACACTTGTGACGACAGACCACACACTCCTGTGACGACAGACCACACACACTTGTGACGACAGACCACACACTTGTGACGACAGACCACACACACACTTGTGACGACAGACCACACACACACTTGTGACGACAGACCACACACACTTGTGACGACAGACCACACACTTGTGACGACAGACCACACACTGTGACGACAGACCACACACACTTGTGACGACAGACCACACACACACTTGTGACGACAGACCACACACACACTTGTGACGACAGACCACACACACACTTGTGACGACAGACCACACACACACTTGTGACGACAGACCACACACACTTGTGACGACAGACCACACACACTTGTGACGACAGACCACACACACTTGTGACGACAGACCACACACACTTGTGACGAGAGACCACACACTTGTGACGACAGACCACACACACACTTGTGACGACAGACCACACACACTTGTGACGACAGACCACACACACACACTTGTGACGACAGACCACACACACTTGTGACGACAGACCACACACACGTGTGACGACAGACCACACACACGTGTGACGACAGACCACACACACTTATGACGACAGACCACACACACTTGTGACGACAGACCACACACACTTGTGACGACAGACCACACACACACTTGTGACGACAGACCACACACACTTGTGACGACAGACCACACACACACTTGTGACGACAGACCACACACACTTGTGACGACAGACCACACACACTTGTGACGACAGACCACACACACTTGTGACGACAAACCACACACACTTGTGACGACAAACCACACACTCCTGTGACGACAGACCACACACACTTGTGACGACAGACCACACACACTTGTGACGACAGACCACACACTCCTGTGACGACAGACCACACACACACTTGTGACGACAGACCACACACACTTGTGACGACAGACCACACACTCCTGTAACGACAGACCACACACACTTGTGACGACAGACCACACACACTTGTGACGACAGACCACACACTCCTGTGACGACAGACCACACACACACTTGTGACGACAGACCACACACTCCTGTGACGACAGACCACACACACACTTGTGACGACAGACCACACACTCTTGTGACGACAGACCACACACTCTTGTGACGACAGACCACACACACTTGTGACGACAGACCACACACACTTGTGACGACAGACCACATACTCTTGTTAATGAGATTTTATTTACCCTTCAACATGTCCCAATAAACTTTGTGAAGACGTCTGGGTATTTACAAGAGATAGTGCTGCTCACAGTAAGTTTTTTTATAAACAGTAAGTCACGGTCACAGAAAACGAGAGTGCAGGGCAAACTTCTCTATAAGGACATACCGCTCCAGAAGGAATGTCGATATTTACATGACTTGAAAATTAGATAGAGTCTAAAAATAGTGTGTTAAATGTATTACGGGAACTCAAATTTATTGAATACAGTTCAAAATTGTTGTTATTTTTGTTTACATAGCCATTAAACCAAATATTCAGTCATATCGCGTTCAGAAAATCAGAAATGGAGAGGAATTGAGAACAATTTGCGACAGATGGCCGGAATGACGCCGGGGAAGGTTCAAGGGCGCGGAGAACCTTGCTCCAGCAGAACACACACACACAGGCCGGAGGGAGGGAGGCCGCCTCACACTCCCAGGGTCTCCAGGCACACGCAACACTAAATGTATTCCACTATAAGGAGCCTCCATGGCTCTTGCGGGAAAGCCTCACTTGCCCAACAGATCTGCGGATCGTCCATTGACCAACTGATTTGCGGACCGTCCGTTGACCAACAGATCTGCGGACCGTCCGTTGATCTGCGGACCGTCCGTTGATCTGCGGACCGTCCATTGACCAACAGATCTGCGGACCGTCCGTTGACCAACAGATCTGCTGACCGTCCGTTGACCAACAGATCTGCGGACCGTCCATTAACCAACAGATCTGCGGACCGTCCATTGACCAACAGATCTGCGGACCGTCCGTTGACCAACAGATCTGCGGACCGTTCATTGACCAACAGATCTGAGGGCCGTCCGTTGACCAACAGATCTGCTGACCGTCCGTTGACCAACAGATCTGCGGACCGTTGATTAACCAACAGATCTGCGGACCGTCCATTGACCAACTGATCTGCAGACCGTCCGTTGACCAACAGATCTGCTGACCGTCCGTTGACCATCAGATCTGCGGACCGTCCGTTGACCAACAGATCTGCAGACCGTCCGTTGACCAACAGATCTGCGGACCGTCCATTGACCAACTGATCTGCGGACCGTCCGTTGACCAACAGATCTGCGGACCGTCCGTTGACCAACAGATCTGCGGACCGTCCGTTGACCAACAGATCTGCGGACCGTCCGTTGATCTGCGGACCGTCCGTTGACCAACAGATCTGCGGACCGTCCGTTGACCAACAGATCTGCGGACCGTCCGTTGACCAACAGATCTGCGGACCGTCCGTTGATCTGCGGACCGTCCGTTGATCTGCGGACCGTCCATTGACCAACAGATCTGCGGGCCGTCCATTGACCAACAGATCTGCGGACCGTCCATTGACCAACAGATCTGCGGACCGTCCATTGACCAACAGATCTGCGGACCGTCCATTGACCAACAGATCTGCGGACCGTCCATTGACCAACAGATCTGCGGGCCGTCCATTGACCAACAGATCTGCGGACCGTCCATTGACCAACAGATCTGCGGACCGTCCATTGACCAACAGATCTGCGGACCGTCCATTGACCAACAGATCTGCGGACCGTCCATTGACCAACAGATCTGCTGACCGTCCGTTGACCAACAGATCTGCGGACCGTCCATTGACCAACAGATCTGCGGACCGTCCATTGACCAACAGATCTGCTGACCGTCCGTTGACCAACAGATCGGCGGACCGTCCATTGACCAACAGATCTGCGGACCGTCCGTTGACCAACAGATCTGCTGACCGTCCGTTGACCAACAGATCTGCGGACCGTCCATTAACCAACAGATCTGCGGACCGTCCATTGACCAACAGATCTGCGGACCGTCCGTTGACCAACATATCTGCGGACCGTTCATTGACCAACAGATCTGAGGGCCATCCGTTGACCAACAGATCTGCTGACCGTCCGTTGACCAACAGATCTGCGGACCGTTGATTAACCAACAGATCTGCGGACCGTCCATTGACCAACAGATCTGCGGACCGTTCATTGACCAACAGATCTGCGGACCGTCCATTGACCAACAGATCTGCGGACCGTTCATTGACCAACAGATCTGCGGACCGTTCATTGACCATCAGATCTGCGGACCGTCCGCTGACCAACAGACCTGCGGACCGTCCGTTGACCAACATATCAACGTCAACATGTCATCAAGCCGGACACATGAAGAACCTGTCACGTTTGCTGCTGAGTGCATGACCCATGTACTCAGCGTATGTACTTACGCACCAATATCACTGCACATACGTGACACATGACATGGTAATCTACGTGACATGACAGATGACATGTCATCGTGACACGCCAGGCTACACACAAACACTGGCCACAACGCTCCATATAATCTCGAGAAACCTATTTAGACATTTATTTACCAAAGCGTAGTGACCCGTCACTGACCCATTGTTATCTTGTGTTGATTCCTATGGTTATCTTGTGTTGATTCTCATGGTTATCTTGTGTTGATTCTCATGGTTATCTTGCGTTGATTCTCATTGTTATCTTGCGTTGATTCTCATTGTTATCTTGTGTTGATTCTCATGGTTATCTTGTGTTGATTCTCATGGTTATCTTGTGTTGATTCTCATGGTTATCTTGCGTTGATTCTCATTGTTATCTTGCGTTGATTCCGGGGGTCTAAATCCCCCGCGGCCCGGTCTCTGACCAAACTTCCCACTACCCATCAGGTGTTTCGTTAATTACGAAACTACGCTGCCCGCATGCTGATCTTGACGATGTGGGGCACCAGTCATGTACCTGAAGAGGGTTTCACGAGTTCTTCGACTCCTGCGAGCCTGTGTCTGTCTGTGTGTCTCTGTGCATGCGTGTGTGTGTGTGTGTGTGTGTGTGTGTGTGTGTGTGTGTGTGTGTGTGTGTGTGTGTGTGTGTGTGTGTGTGTGTGTGTGTGTACTCACCTAATTGTGTTTGCGGGGGTTGAGCTTTGGCTCTTTGGTCCCGCCTCTCAACTGTCAATCAACTGGTGTACAGATTCCTGAGCCTATTGGGCTCTATCATATCTACACTTGAAACTGTGTATGGAGTCAGCCTCCACCACAACACTTCCTAATGCATTCCATTTGTCAACCACTCTGACACTAAAAAAGTTCTTTCTAATATCTGTGACTCATTTGGGCACTCAGTTTCCACCTGTGGCCCCTAGTGCGTGTGCCCCTTGTGTTAAATAGCCTGTCTTTATCTACCCTATCAATTCCCTTCAGAATCTTAAATGTGGTGATCATGTCCCCCCTAACTCTTCTGTCTTCCAGCGAAGTGAGGTTTAATTCCCGTAGTCTCTCCTCGTAGCTCATACCTCTCAGCTCGGGCACTAGTCTGGTGGCAAACTTTGAACCTTTTCCAGTTTAGTCTTATCCTTGACTAGATACGGACTCCATGCTGGGGCTGCATACTCCAGGATTGGTCTGACATATGTGGTATACAAAGTTCTGAATGATTCTTTACACAAGTTTCTGAATGCCGTTCGTATGTTGGCCAATCTGGCATATGCCGCTGATGTTATCCGCTTGATATGTGCTGCAGGAGACAGGTCTGGCGTGATATCAACCCCCAAGTCTTTTTCTTTCTCTGATTCCTGAAGAATTTCCTCTCCCAGATGATACCTTGTATCTGGCCTCCTGCTCCCTTCACCTATCTTCATTACATTACATTTGGTTGGGTTAAACTCTAACAACCATTTGTTCGACCATTCCTTCAGCTTGTCTAGGACTTCTTGAAGCCTCAAACAGTCCTCTTCTGTTTTAATCCTTCTCATAATTTTGGCATCGTCCGCAAACATTGAGAGAAATGAATCGATAGTGTGTGTGTGTGTGTGTGTGTGTTGTGTGTGTGTGTGTGTGTGTGTGTGTGTGTGTGTGTGTGTGGTACTCGTGTGTGTGTGTGTGTGTGTGTGGTGTGTGTGTGTGTGTGTGTGTGTGTGTATGTGTGTGTGTGTGTGTATGTGTGCGTGTATGTGTGCGTGTGTGCGTGCGTGCGTGCAGGCAACGCTCGGGGTGAGGAGAGTGCGTTGTCATTCGAACACACAGTGTCGAGACGGCCTCCAACGCACCCGTCTCCCCTGTCTTGACTACATCCTTACTTCCATAACATCAGGGGTACCCGCTAACCTGTCTACACCCGTCCGCCAGCGCCTGCTCCACCTCCACGCCGTCCCACCATCACCTCACCTAACACCTGAGTTATGAGTCAGCTATTCACTCACTGGCGCACTCATTCATTCATGCACCTAAGCCTGAGTGTGCCCTGAGTGAGAATGCCACGGGTCCCAGGGCATTGAGTGGTGATCTCATCCTCTACAAGGCTTCATGCCCTGCTCCTGACGTGCCCCAAACATAAGATAAAGAGGTCTACCTCTCTGTCTCTCCCTCTGCTATAGAGGCGTGTATCACGCTACACCAGAGTGTGGCGCTCTGAGGTGTCTCACTCTACAGGTCACGCTACACCCAACACCAGAGTGTCGTTAACTTAACAATTGACAAAAGTAAACAAACACGGGCTTTAATAAAACAGTTTTATTATACAAAAGTTCCCGTTAATACCGAGCATAAATAACACACACACATTAAACAAAGACTCCTGGGCCAATTTTATGGCCAGCAATACCTCGATCCTTGGCCTAGTCTTCGACACGGCCACTCTCAACACGTCCTTGGCCGAGAGACCTACACGGGCTTAAAGAGTGACGAGAATCACTGCTCGCAGAGGTACGCACAAACCCGCCGAGGACACTGCCTATTTCCTTGTGATCACCGCTGCTTAGCTCACTGCCTATTTCTATGTCATTTACTTGTGTCCCTGTTAGTTAACACTAAGTCTAAAATATTGCTTAAAATACTGATAAAGAGAGAGAGAACTATCAACATCAGAGGCCCGAGACTGTTCAACACGCTACCGCTACACATAAGGGGCATAACTGGCCGACCCCCTCACAGTGTTCAAGAGAGAACTGGATAAGCACCTCCAAAGGATACCTGATCAACCAGGAGGCCGGGTCGATGACCGGGCCTCGGGGGCGCTAAGCCCCGAATCCTCTCAAGGCAAGGTAACCTCAAGGTAACCTATGTTGGCTCCTTAAGGAAGCAATCAACACAAATATACAAAAATCTTCTGCTTCATCTACGGGCTCACCATAGCCCGTGCTACTTGGAACTTTTTGTTACGGGTAGCTAATTTTGCGAATCTTAAACAACACACCATTCTACTTCAGCATTCAATTTTTTT
>WNGS01073721.1:0-10427 GCA_020271785.1 Procambarus virginalis
TGTGTGTGTGTTGTGTGTACTCACCTATATGTACTCACCTATATGTGTCTGCAGGATCGAGCATTGACTCTTGGATCCCGCCTTTCGAGCATCAGTTGTTTACAGCAATGACTCCTATCCCATTTCCCTATCATACCTGGTTTTAAAATTATGAATTTTATGGCTTCCACAACCTGTTCCTTAAGTGCATTCCATTTTCCCACTACTCTCACGCTAAAAGAAAACTTCCTAACATCTCTGTGACTCATCTGAGTTTCTAACTTCCATCCATGTCCCCTCGTTCTGTTACTATTCCGTGTGAACATTTCGTCTATGTCCACTCTGTCAATCCCTCTGAGTATTTTATACGTTCCTATCATGTCCCCCCTCTCCCTTCTTCTTTCTAGTGTCGTAAGGCATAGTTCCCCCAGGCGCTCCTCATACCCCATCCCTCGTAGCTCTGGGACGAGTCTCGTTGCAAACCTCTGAACCTTTTCCAGTTTCATTATGTGTTTCTTTAGATGGGGACTCCATGATGAGGCGGCATACTCTAAGACTGGCCTCACGTAGGCAGTGTAAAGAGCCCTAAATGCCTCCTTACTTAGGTTTCTGAATGATGTTCTAACTTTTGCCAGTGTAGAGTACGCTGCTGTCGTTATCCTATTTATATGTGCCTCAGGAGATAGATTAGGTGTTACGTCCACACCCAGGTCTCTTTCGCGCGTCGTCACAGGTAGGCTGTTCCCCTTCATTGTGTACTGTCCCTTTGGTCTCCTATCTCCTAGTCCCATTTCCATAACTTTACATTTGCTCGTGTTGAATTCCAGTAGCCATTTCTCTGACCATCTCTGCAACCTGTTCAGGTCCTCTTGGAGGATCCTGCAATCCTCATCTGTCACAACTCTTCTCATCAACTTTGCGTCATCCGCAAACATCGACATGTAGGACTCTACACCCGTAAACATGTCGTTAACATATACAAGAAATAGAATTGGTCCCAGCACCGATCCTTGTGGTACTCCACTTGTTACTGTTCGCCAGTCCGACTTCTCGCCCCTTACCGTAACTCTTTGGCTCCTTCCTGTTAGGTAGTTCCTTATCCATGCTAGGACCTTTCCCCCTACCCCCGCCTGCCTCTCGAGTTTGAATAGCAGTCTCATGTGCGGTACTGTATCAAAGGCTTTTTGGCAGTCCAGAAATATGCAGTCTGCCCAACCATCTCTGTCCTGTCTTATCCTCGTTATTTTATCATAGAATTCCAGAAGGTTTGTTAGGCACGATTTCCCTGTCCAGAACCCATGTTGATGCTTGTTCACAAACCTAATGTTCTCCAGGTGTGCAACCAGTCGTAGCCTAATTATTCTTTCCAGTATTTTACAGGGGATGCTTGTCAGTGATACAGGTCTATAGTTAAGTGCCTCCTCCCTATCGCCTTTCTTGAAGATCGGCACGACATTTGCCTTCTTCCAGCAACTGGGCAATTCTCCCGACATAAGTGACTCATTAAAGATCATTGCCAGAGGCACGCTGAGGGCCTGCGCTGCTTCTTTAGTATCCACGGTGATACTTTGTCTGGTCCTACTGCTTTAGATGCATCTAGAGTTGTCAACTGTTTCATTACCTCCTCTACTGTCACCTCTATATCTGATAGTCTTTCATCTAGGGTAACCCCTTCCAACAATGGGAGCTGCTCGGGCTCGGTAGTGAACACTCCATGGAAACTGGCATTCAGTGCCTCACAGATTTCCTTGTCACTTTCAGTATATGTCCCCTCTGCCTTCCTTAGTCTTGTCACTTGGTCGTTCACCGACATTTTTCTTCTTATATGACTGTGTAGTAGCTTAGGTTGTTTTTTCGCTTTGATTGCAATATCGTTCTCATAGTCCCTTTCCGATGTCCGTCTGATGTTTAATGTAATCGTTCCTAGCTCTGTTGCATCTGATCCTGTTGTCCTCTGTCCTTTGTCTTCTGTATTTCCTCCACTCCCGCCTGCTGGCCATTTTTGCTTCCTGACACTGTCTATTAAACCATGGGTTATTATATTCTTCTTATTTTTTCCCTTTACTGTTGTATAAATCTCTCTTCGGCCTCTTGGCATTTCTGTATGACTAGGTCCATCATATCTTGGACTGTTTTTCCTCTAATTTCTTCCTCCCACTGCACTTCTCCCAGATAGTCCCTTATCCTCCTATAGTCCCCTTTCCTGTAGTCAACTCTCCTTTCCCAGATCTCTTGTCCCATGGTCACAAGTTTGAATTCCATCATGTAGTCAAAGACTAGGACACAATGGTCACTGGCCCCTAGAGGTATTTCATGCTCCAAATTCTCGATATCTTCTACGTTCTGGGTGAAAATCAGGTCTAATAGGCTCGGTGCATCTCCTCCTCTTTCCCTTGTGTCTTCCTTCACATGCTGTGTTAGGAAATTCCTGTCTATAACATCTACTAATTTTGCTCCCCACGTTTCGTCCCCTCCATGGGGATTCCTTGATTCCCAATTTATCTCTCCATGATTTAGGTCCCCCATGATCAGCAGCTTCGCTCTCATTCTGTGGGCTAGTGTTGCTGCCTTCTGCAGTTCATCTATGCATGCCTTGTTGTTGTCATCATACTCCTGTCTGGGTCTTCTACTGTTTGGTGGGGGATTGTAGATTACCAAGATCACAATCTTCCTCCCATCTACTGTCAAAGTTCCATGTATGAAGCTTGTGCACTCATTGGTAACCCGATTTCCCAGGTCTTCAAACTTCCATTTCCGCTTTATTAGGAGTGCCACTCCCCCTCCCTGTCTCTGTGTCCTCTCTTTTCTTATCACCTGGTACCCTTCAGGAAAGATTGCATCTGAGATCATGTCATTAATTTTAGTTTCCACAATTGCAACTATGTCAGGATTTGCCTCACTCACTCTTTCTTTTATCTCTTCTGCTTTATTAGATACCCCATCAGCATTGGTGTACCAAACCTTGAGATTCTTCATGGAAACTCCTGTACCAGAGTTCTCCCTTCCTCTGGGGGTCTGGGGGGATCTGGGGTGTCTGGGGGGTGACTGGGGGCGGGGGGACCTGGGGGATCTGGGGGGTGTCTGGGGATGACTGGGGCGGGGAGGATCCGGGGGATGTCCGGGGGATCCGGGGGTCTGGGGGGGTCCGGGGGGTGTATGGGGGGTGAAAGAGGTCGGGAGGGTGCTTGGGGGTTTAATGGGGGCTGGGCTTCTAGGAAGGTAGGTAGGAGGGTTTGGGGTAGGGCCTGGGTAGGTAGGTCTGGAGTAGGAGGGCATACTGGGTCTGAAGATTAGGGAGGGTCTGATAGGCATAGAGGGGTTGGAGGATAGCGTAAGGTTGGGAGTCAGATAGAGGTTGAGAGGTCGGGAGGGGAAGGATAAGAGGGTGGGGGAACCTCCCACCCCCTCGCAGGGTGGGGGTCACATGGAGGAGAGGGGATGAGGAGGGATGAGGGCTGGGTGGGTTTGGGGTTGAGGGATGAGGGCTGGGTGGGTTTTGGGGGTTGAGGGATGGGCTGGGGGTGTGGGTGGGTTTTGGGGTTGAGGGATGAGGGCTGGGTGGGTTTTGGGGGTTGAGGGATGAGGGCTGGGTGGGGGTTGAGGGATGAGGCTGGTTGGTTTTGGGGGTTGAGGGAATGAGGGCTGGACGGGTTTGGGGTTGAGGTGATGAGGTCCTTGGAATGTGGATGAAATTGTCTGCAGTGGGATCAGAGGGGTCAAGGGAGGTGTTGGGGATATAAGCAAGGGCAAGGTCTGATTTGGGGAGGGAGTAACCTGAGAAGCAGTTGTGAGAAGCTGGTTATCCTGGGGTGGATTAGCAGTGGGGTGTGTACCTATGCTCAAATGGGAAGAGTTGTATCGTGGGAGTTTGCTTGCTCTGTGGGCTACCTGCTCCTCCTTCGTCATGAACTTGTCAATATATACATTGTAGTAATTTTCGCTATCTCTGAGTAAGTGTTTGTGATGCAGTATGTAGTCCACTGCCTCTTCGTTTGTGAACTGCACCAGGACAGGTCGTTTCTGTTACAGTTGTATGGTCCAATGCGGCGGTGGACTTCCACTTCATTCCCTGCCATATGGGCTCTCATGTCCCTCAAAATCCCCTGTAGCTCCAAATCCTCAATCTCCATCCTTTCCTGCCTGGATGGTGCCCTGACTTCAAGCAATCCATGAATTATGATTGTCCTCTTTCTCAGGTCAGGGTCATGCTGGTAGCCCCCTCCCTGGCTGACCCCCACCCCTCCCACTCCTGCTACTCCACCTACTCCTACTACCCCTTCCCCTGCCAAGCCTCCCCCATGCCTGCCAAATTCATTAGCAAGCCTAGTTATTTCTCCTTGCCATTCTACCCTGCTCTTTCTGATTTCCTCTTGAATATAATCCCTAAACTCTTGTTTGAGTCTTTGAACCTCGTCCTGTATCTTGTTAAAGATTTCACTTTTGATCCCCTGGATTAGATCACCTACCCAGACATCCCTCTTCTCTACAAATTTCCCAATCATCTTCTCCACAAACCTATCTTCTTCTTCAATCATAATACTGCTGGACCTAGACGCCCTTCCTGACCTAGTCATTGCTATAATCCAACCTTACCCACAGGGAGGCTCCAAGTATCTTACCGTCCTGCTAACACAATAGGTGAGTGAATTCCAACGTCTCCCACGTGGTGATGGGTTGCTGCCGGGATGAGGTCACGGTCAGAGAGTGAGGTCACGGTCAGAGGTCGGTGAGGCCCGCTCCACGCTGTACACTGCCACAGTATTTCACTATTTTCAAATACGCTACTTATACTGTTTTCTTCACTACCTTATGGCTTTGGTCAAACCCCACGGTTTTTTCATTCACTTGTACACACTTTTTCACTTCGAAGTTGCCTGATTACCCCTCCCACTCCAATAGTAAACCAGGAGCTCCCAAACCCACGTCCATCCAACGCGATGGTCAACTGTCAACTGAAGGTGGACAGTTTTGTGTGGTGTGTGTTGTGTGTGTGTGTGTGAGTGTGTGTGTGTGTGTGTGTACTCACCTATTGTACTCACCTAATTGTGCTTGCGGGGGTTGAGCTTTGGCTCTTTGGTCCCGCCTCTCAACTGTCAATCAACAGTGTACAGATTCCTGAGCCTACTGGGCTCTATCATATCTACATTTGAAACTGTGTATGGAGTCAGCCTCCACCACATCACTGCCTAATGCATTCCATTTATTAACTACTCTGACACTGAAAAAATTCTTTCTAACGTCTCTGTGGCTCATCTGGGTACTAAGTTTCCCCTGTGTCCCCTTGTTCGTGTCCCACCCGTGTGAAGAGTTTGTCTTTGTCCGCCCTGTCAATTCCCCTGAGAATTTTGTAGGTGGTTATCATGTCTCCCTTACTCTTCTGTTTTCCAGGGATGTGAGGTTCAGCTCCTTTAGCCTTTCCTCGTAGCTCATCCTCTCAGTTCCGGGACGAGCTGGTGGCATACCGCTGAATCTTCTCTAACTTTGTCTTGTGTTTAACTAGGTATGGACTCCAGGCTGGAGCTGCATACTCCAGGATTGGTCTTACATAAGTGGTATACAGGGTTCTGAAAGATTCCTTACACAAATTTCTAAAGGCAGTTCTTATGTTGCCAGTCTAGCATATGCCGCTGATGATATTCTTTTGATGTGGCTTCTGGGGACAGGTTCGGTGTGATATCAACCCCCAGATCTTTCTCTCTATTTGACTCTTGCAGGATTTCCCCTCCCAAATGACACCTTCTGTTCAGCCTCCTGCTCCCTTCTCCTAATTTCATCACCTTACACTTTCCCGAGTTGAACTTTAGCAGCCATTTTCTAGACCATTCCTCAGTTTATCCAGGTCATCCTGTAGTCTCTGTCTATCTTCATCCGTCTTGATTCTTCTCATAATTTTTGCATCATCAGCAAACATTGAGAGGAATGAGTCTATACCCTCCGGAAGATCGTTCACATATATTAGAAACAGGATGGGTCCAAGTACTGAGCCCTGTGGGACTCTGCTGGTGACATCTCGCCACTCTGATGTCTCGCCCCTCACCGTTACTCGCTGTTTCCTGTTGCTTAGTACTCCCTTATCCACTGGAGCACCTTCCCTTTTACTCCTGCCTGTTGCTCCAACTTTTTAACAGCCTTTTGTGCGGTACTGTGTCAAAGGCTTTTGGCAATCCAGGAAAATGCAGTCGGCCCACCCTTCTCTTTCCTGCCTAATTTTTGTTGCTTGGTCATAAATTCTATTAAACCTGTGAGGCACGATTTACCATCCCTGAACCCATGTTGGTGGTGCGTTACAAAGTTATTTCCCTCTAGATGCTCTACGAGCCTTTTCCTCACGATCTTCTCCATTACCTTGCATGGTATACAAGTTAAGGAAACTGGCCTGTAATTCAGTGCCTCTTGCCTGTCACCCTTTTTGTATATTGGGACCACGTTAGCTGTCTTCCAACTTTCTGGTAAGTCTCCTTGTTTCCAGTGACCTGTTATACACCATAGAGAGTGGCACACTTAGTGCTTCTGCACCTTCCTTTAGTATCCATGGTGAGATTCTGTCAGGCCCAACAGCCTTTGTCACATCCAGCTCCAGCAGACACCTTTTGACCTCATCACTGGTGAGGTCAAATTCCTCCAAGGTTGCTTGGTTTGCCACCTCCTCATTTAGTGCAGGGGCTTCTCCTTGTTCTATTGTGAAGACCTCTTGGAATCTCTTGTTGAGTTCTTCACACACCTCCTTGTCATTCTCTGTGTATCTGTTCTCCGCTTTTCGCAGCTTCATCACTTGTTCTTTCACTGCTGTTTTCCTCCTGATGTGGCTGTGGAGCAGCTTTGGTTGGGTCTTGGCTTTACTCGCGATGTCATTTTCAAACTGTCTCTCTGCTTCTCTCCTCACTCTGAGGTACTCATTTCTGGCCCTCTGGTATCTCTCCCTGCTCTCTGGTGTTCTGTTATTTCTGTAATTTCTCCATGTTCTTTACTCAGTTGCTTCGCTACCTTGCATTCCTGGTTGAACCATGGGTTTTTCTGTTGTTTTTCGTTTTTCTCCTTTTGGACAGGGATAAACCTGTCTGCAGCTTCCTGGCACTTCTGGGTGACAAAATCCATCATGACCTGCACATTCTTGTCTCTAAGTTCTGTTTCCCATGGTATTCCTCTGAGGAAGCTCCTCATCTCTTCATATTTTCCTCTTCGGTAATTCAGTCTTTCCCTCCACTCCCATCCTTGGATAGGTTATCCCTACCTCCACCAAGTACTCAAAGGTCAGTACACTGTGGCACTCATTCCTATGGGGGCTTCCACTTTGACTTCCCTTATTTCTGACTCATTCAGGGTGAATATCAAGTCGAGTCTAGCTGGTTCATCATTGCCTCTCACTCTTGTGGGTTCCTTGACATGCTGGCTCAGAAAATTCCTTGTTGCCACTTCCAAGAGTTTAGCTCTCCACGTATCTGCACCACCATGTGGGTCCCCATTCTCCCAGTCTATCTTTCCATGGTTGAAATCGCCCATGATTAAGAGTCTGGAGCCATTCCTGCAGGCAACTGAAGCTGCTCTCTCTATTATATTAATGGTTGCCATGTTGTTCCTATCAAACTCCTGTCTTGGTCTTCTGTCATTTAGGGGAGGGTTGTACATGACTGCCACTATTATCTTAGGTCCACCCATTGTTATAGTTCCTGTTATGTAATCTCTGAATCCGTCACAGCCCGGAATTTCCATCTCATCAAAACTCCAGTCCTTCCTATCAGCAGGGCCAGTCCTCCGCCTCCTTCCCCTCCCTCTCTTTCCTTACTATATAGTAGTCCTTTGGAAACACAGCATCTGTTATGACTCCTGACAATTTTGTTTCTGTTAGTCCTACTACATCAGGGTTTTCTTCTTGCACCTTTCAGCCAGTTCACTTGCTTTATTGGTAATCCCATCAATGTTTGAGTACATTACATTTTGCCCGAAACGCATTGCGTAATAGTGGCTTTAGGCATTGTATGTACTAGCTCTATCTATAAATTGATCCACTTATGTAAATCTCTCTATGTATGTACCTTTCCTGAATAACATATTTATTATTATATTTATTTATTTATTATTACCTTCAAGCTCACTTTCTTGTATCCAATTTCACCCTCTCTCCCCACAAGTGTAGGAAGTTGTTCTATGGTCAATGTTACTTGGGTAGGCTCCTCCTCCTGTGAGGTAGTTTCCAGGGGTTCAAGGGGAGGTGGAGTGGGGGATGGAGGGCTTAGGTCTTCCTCAGGCCTGCTTGGGGCAGGAGGAAGTCCTGGGGGTGAGGGAGCAGGGATTGCTTGGGGAAAGGGCACGCCCTCCTGCAGTGTAGTTGACAGGGGTTTGGAGGGAGATGGAGTGGGGATAGAGGGCTTTGGTCTTGCTCAGTCCTGCTTGGGGCAGGAAGAAGACCAGGGGCTGGGGAAGCAGGGCTACTTGGGGTAAGGGGAGGGGGAGGACTTGGGTTTCCTGATGGGCATTGTGCATGGGCAAGGGAGGGTTTGTGCTGGGGGAGGAGGGCCCTATTGGGTGGTGTGCTGGGGTGTTGCATTCCCCCCTTGGGTTCCTGGGTTGCTGGACTGGGGCTCCCCACTCCCCTCTGGGATTGCTGGGTTGGAGGCTGAGGTTCCCTGGCTCCCTTCCCTCTCCTTGCGCCTTTTCCTTGCATCTGCTGCCCTTACTATCTCGTCTCTGGTCATGTCTCTCTGAACATATACCTCTTTGTAGTTCCTTGCATGCCTCAGTTTGCTCTTCTTTACTAGGATGTCTTCTTTGATGTCCTCGCTCTTGAATACTACCTTGATCAATCTCTTTTTGTCTCTGTTGTACTGGCCAATCCGGAAAAACTGTTCTATGTCGTGTTCTATGTTCTATGTCTCTCGTTGTGTGAGTGTGTGTGTGTGTGTTTGTGTGTCTGAGTGTATGTTGTAGGAAAAATAGTAGTAACAGTTGATTGACAGTTGAGAGGCGGGCCGAAAGAGCAGAGCTCTTTCGGCCCACCTCTCAGAGCACAACTAGGTGAATATAACTAGGTGAGTACACACACATACATACATACATACACACACACACACACCACACACAACACAACACACACACACACACACACACCACACACACACACACACACACACACACACACACCCACACCACACCACACATACACATGCATACACACACATGCATACACACACACACACACACACACACACAGTTGTGCTGTGACCATCGCGTTGGAGGACGTGGGTTTGGGAGCTCCTGGTTACTAATGGAGTGGGAGGGGTAATCAGGCAACTTCGAAGTGAAAAAGTGTGTACAAGTGAATGAAAAAACCGTTGGGTTTTGACCAAAGCCATAAGGTAGTGAAGAAAACAGTATAAGTAGCGTATTTGAAAATAGTAAAGTACTGTGGCAGTGTGCAGCGTGGAGCGGGCCTCACCAACCTCTGATCGTGACCTCACCCTCTGACCGTGACCTCATCCTCGGCAGCAACCCATCACCACGTGGGAGACCTTTGGAGATTCACTCACCTATTGTGTTAGCAGGACGGTAAGATACTTGGAGACCCCTGTGGGTAAGGTTGGATTATAGCAATGACTAGGTCAGGAAGGGCGTCTAGGTCCAGCAGTATTATGATTGAAGAAGAAGATAGGTTTGTGGAGAAGATGATTGGGAAATTTGTTGAGAAGAGGGATGTTTGGATAGATGATCTAATCAAGGGGATTAAAAGTGAAATCTTTAATAAGATACAGGACGAGGTTCAAAGACTCAAACAAGAGTTTATGGATTATATTCAAGCGGAAATCAGGAAGAGCAGGGTAGAATGGCAAGGAGAAATAACAAGGCTTACTAATGAATTTGGCAGGAATAGGGAGGCTTGGCAGGGGAAGGGGGAGTAGTAGAAGGTGGAGTAGCGGGAGTGGGAGGGGTGGGGGTCAGCCAGGGAGGGGGCCACCAGCATGAACCTGAACTGAAAAAGAGGGCAATCATAATCCATGGATTGCTTGAAGCCAGGGCACCATCGAGGCAGGAAAGGATGGAGATTGAGGATTTGGAACTACAGGGGATTTTGAGGGACATGAGAGCCCATATGGCAGGGAATGAGGTGGTAATCCACCGACGCATTGGGCCATACAACTGTAAAAGGAAACGACCTGTCCTGGTACAGTTCAATAACGAAGAGGCAGTGGACTACATACTGCATCACAAACACTTACTCAGAGATAGCGAAATTACTACAATGTATATATTGACAAATTCATGACGAAGGAGGAGCAGGTAGCCCACAGAGCAAGCAAACTTCCACGATACAACTCTTCCATTTGAGCATAGTTACACACCCCACTGCTAATCCACCCCAGATAACCAGCTTCTCACAACTGCTGCTTCTCAGGTTACTCCCTCCCCAAATCAGACCTCCTTGCCCTTGCTTATATCCCAACACCTCCCTTGAC
>WNGS01073732.1:0-11206 GCA_020271785.1 Procambarus virginalis
CAAATATATATCAGAACAATGGGAGTGGTACAGAATAGTTGAAGGTTGACATCAAAGACTGTTAACAAATAACAATTTATTATAACAAGAGACTAGACTACTACTTTAAAACAAAAGAATGTCAATGACGTTACTCGAACATAAGCGTGCCCACAGAGGAATCAACACGCAAGCAAGAACTAACTGATCTATAATCACAATTACAACAAATGACACAGTGAGTTCTGGAACACGTCTCCAGTAACCTCCTAACTGTTCTACGCCTCAGTGCAGTCTACACCTGCAATAGCGGTTGCAATCCAATCAAATCAGTAGCCTTTCAATGACATCAATAACTAATGGGTTCACTGGCAACTCCAGCACCCTTCCTCAAATTAATCTTTACGTTAATGTCCATTCCAGTGGCACCATAACCAACAGCTAAATAGCAACCCTTGCTGTGTGGCTGCATACTGAACTAACCTGAACACAGGTGTGCCCACAGATGACGCAATAATGCAAACTCAAAGAAAAAGATCACAGACGAAGTTACACCACAGCGTGTGATTTAATTACGTTACAGTCCAACCAGTGGCATTTGCAACACAGCTATTCAACAGCCCCTCGAGAAATGACAGCAGGCTCCATCCTGCTGACACTTCGGGCTGACAACATGAACTAACTGAACAATCTTCCACTGATGACACAAGCCAAGCAATCAATAGTGACACGACTTCCTAGTGGCAGCTACTATAAAAGCTCACAAGCTTAAGGCCCTCCCTCCTAATAGGAGAGACCCCCGTAATCAGTTGGGTAGTCTAACAGTGACTCCACCTATCACAACAAATAAAGTGAACACAGTCAGGCAAGGTGGGATTCTGGGACACAGCTCCACTCATCCCTAAGTTACTTTACCCTCGTCTTAGACGATAACCAAAAGAAATTGCCTTAATCAATTACAACATTGATTATGTGAATAATGATGGAAATTGACTGATCACAGCAGTCAGCAACAAGTACTACTTTAATCACAACAAGTGTCTCACGCTAGACACAACATGATAGTACTCTACGTTAACACAAGTCCTCTTGTCACAATAACTCAACTCTTAAATTACATCACACTTGACTCCTTGCAAGTATTCAGTGAGTAATTCTTAATTAAGGTCAAACGGACCACTAATTACATCCCATTGAGTTACGTTAACTAAGCCTACCCCAAGTGGGTGGCTTCTCAACAGTCTGTGTATCATTAATTACGTTTACTTACTAATGAGTGCTAATTACCCTAATTAGCCTTGAGCAATTAATTAACTGTCACCAGGACCGATAATTAATCATACATAAATACGTCTCACTCCGCACTGCCTAAGCAGGTCTCATCAAACACTGTGAATTCACGGAAGAGGAGTTAATTACCCTAATTAACAATGAGTGCAACTTAATCCACTGTCACCAGACAGAATATGATTAATATAACGTATTATGCTAACCCCATGACCTCGCTTTACCGAGTCATCTGAGTCCTCAAGACTCCAGACGTTAATTACTCCACTAATTATCATGAGCCACTAATTGCCCCAACCCTGAAAGGCAGTTAGTCTCGAGCAACTGACGTTAGCACTATCACTGACAGACTCTGACAGATCCTCTCCCACTACGTGAATTCATGATGAGAATGCTAATTACATAATTAGCTAGAGTGGTCAATTAATTGTCACACGGACAATTAATTGCACCGGACACGTATTCCCACAAGCTCAAGTTCAACACTGTTCTCCCATAACAGCACTCACTCATTCAACAACTTCAAGTGTGCACCCCCTTATCCAGTTAATTACCCCTAATTAACTCACTGAATCCTTAAGTACTCAACACAACTAAAGAAACAAAGTAACCCTAAGGTTACATAGGTCACACATATAATGGCATGCAAAACATTATAAAATAGCACTGCCCACATACGGTTGCGACTACTGCAACTCGTTAATTACTATGCCCACACAGTAGTGACACACGGTTTTGCAACACTCAAGGTATACCAATCTTACTGTCCCTCTAATCTTGCAAACGTTGCAAAAGATCGCCCGATCCCGGTGGCTTCAGCAAGACAATATACGTTAATATAAGACACCGTCGCTCTACGCGGACAGCTGGCACTAATTCTCCCATAATTAGGCAAATTAACTAATTGCTCGCTCTCATTAAGTGACTGAGAATTCCCTGAATACTCAAAGGGTCCCTTTAAATCCTCAACACAGTTCCTAGGACAGTAATATCGTATACCTGATAACACTGCACAAACCTGCACATAATGATACCGTCAGCATGCCCCCCATGCTAATGACATCATTAGGCAATCAGTCAGCGATCACATCTACTGACTCACCACACAACATCATACATGCAACATGCAAATGAAACATATGGAAATGGCCTCCATAACAATGTAATTAATCAACAGGTGATATATACAGACCTCAGGATATTCACTAATAACCCTGCCCCACGGGCCTGCTTAATTAACTCTAACCTGGCCTAATTACATAATGAGGTACCATGGCACTAACCAAGGCTGGACGATTATACAGAATCGCCAGACTGGATCATTTATATGATGATTTCTCTACACTGACTGGTCCCAAACTCCAGTCAGTCTACACACAACAATATATCTACAGATATATAATTATAACACTACGTGATTTACAGTGACAATTTCCCTCTCCAGGTACTGCCCCACAGTCACCTGGGCATGCCACAGACGGGCGTCTCAGCTGCCTCCCTAGCCTGGCCGGGCTAGGGGCTCACACAACTTTTCTACTATGATTTCCACTAATCTGAGACACTGATAAAGTACTCACGTTTCCTTCCACACATTTCCTCATTTCCCAGGTCCTTACCACCTGGCTGTCAACACTTAGCTTGCTCCTCGTGCGTCGACAAGATGTGGCCTAGGCTGTCCTGGGAATGTGGCCAAAGGGGTGGCCAAAGGTGGTGGCCAACATGTGGCCACTGCGTGGCCTTCAGGAGGGTGGCCACGGGTGGCGCGTGACGTCACAGCACCCCACCCACCCACCCGAGCAGCTCGCGCGCGGGTAAGGTGGGTGGCCGGGCCGGGCCGGGCCGCGGTGGGTGCTGGGCGGCCGGGTGGCGGGTGGCCGCGGTGGCAGGGGGCGGCCAGGGGGCGGCCAGGGGGCGGCCTGGGTGGCCGCGTGGCATACACACATGGATGGGGAATCACTAACAACCCCATCATACCAGAGCATGACTCGCTCTTACACTGGGGTGACAGGGTGACACTGGCCGGCGTCACCTACCACATGGACGACGTCGGGCGGAATTCAAAGTCCAAGTCCCAGTTTCTCGCAAATTTGGGCTTCGACACACCCAGGGTGGCTGGAGTGCCATGCAATATGAGTAAACAGAACGACAGGAGCGATAACGGTGGTGGGGGTGGCAGGCCCGCCACCCCCCACCTAGACACTCCTCACACCCTTGCTGCCCAATTCAAACTCAACTCTCTTGGCGGCTAGAGAGGCTCACATGCCCATATTTCTCCCCCTACCTTGTCTTGACCAATCAGCAGGAAGCCGGCACTGTCCCTCGTGCCGCTTCCAATGACAGCTTCTCGCGCCAAAACTCGGCATAGGAGCAGGGGTGCTTAGACCAATCACACGGGCCCCTCGCCTGTGGCGTGGCGTGACGTCACAAGGAGGGTGAGGCCTAACACAACGTCTCAACGTCTCCCTTGGTGGGGGGAGGCAGCGTTCGCCCCACTGTCCCCCCACCACCTCTAACGGTTTTTGTTATACTACCCTCTCTGTTTCACAGAACAGGCAAATTTTGCTGTAATTCTCTCTACAGAGCAATCACAGACCTCTCATTAGTTTTAACTGCCAGCATTTAACATAAGCTTTCATATGACACCCAACAAGTATATGTAAATTATGAAAGCTTCAGTTTCTAGAGTCCCTAGAGCGACTAGCCTATTCTAGAAACTAGGAAAACTAGCTGAGGAGATTCTACATCTCCTCACACTGAAAGGAATAAAACGATACAAAGACAAAAGTGAACGCAAGAAATAAATATGGAAAAGACTTGATTCATTTATTTATTCTTAATTTATTAAGAATGGCCGGAATTAGACGTGACCACTCTGGCACAACTGGAAGGATATTATATATATGTATATATATATATATATATATATATATATATATATATATATATATATATATATATATATATATATATATAAGGTACCCAGAAAGTGAGTTAAGAGTAACTGGGAGTGATTGGGATAGTTGCTGGGAGGGGGTCACCTACCCACCAACTCTCCCAGCTTACAAACAGGAGTTGGAAGTTGTCTACTTCTGCCCCCAACTGTGTAAACAATTAAACCTTTCATCTACCTCTTACAAGCATGTTCAGGCACCTATTTCCCTCCCCCGTTCTTTATTCCTTCCTTTCTCCCTCCATCCCTCTTGAAGCCATACTTTCTTCTCCTTTCTCTGTCTGTCTGTCTGTCTGTCTTTCTGTCTGTCTGTCTGTCTGTCTGCCTGTCTGTCTGTCTGTCTGTCTCTCTGTCACCTCTGGGCGTTATTTAGACCATCAAACCGCAACACTTGTCCATGTGGAAGCAGTTCCCTCTTGTGTAAGTCAGCTTCCCTCTGCACGGCTCTCCTCCGCCTCTATAGTTCCTTCCCCCTCCCGTGCCCTCACCTTTCCCTCCCAGGCATAGACGGCAACTTTCCCACTGTGGCTTCCACTTACTCCTCTTTCCCCTACAGCTTCCCTGCCTCTCCCTTCCATGTTGCAGCAGGACCTAGACTCAACTATAGCAGTTCCCTCAGCACGGCACACTTTTTCTCCCACATAAACCCTACTTCAACAATTTGCTCCCTTAATCTGGCTTACAGTCTAACCTGTACAGTTATTGCTTCAATAATTCCTACATCACTTGCCCATCTCTCTCTCTCTATGTGGCTGTGTATATATCTATATATATCTATATATATCTATATATATATATATATATATATATATATATATATATATATATATATATATATATATATATATACGCTTGACACAATTCAGCTATCCCACATTTTTTATGTTACTCGGTCATTTATTCCACAAAACATATCTGAACCATTATTTACCCAGGGTTTTTTTTTAATCTAAACCAGTATTTTCTGAATCTAAACCAGTATTTACCCCAGGTCTTTTCTGAATCTAAACCAGTATTTACCCAGGTCTTTTCTTAATCTAAACCGGTATTTACCCAGGTCTTTTCTGAATCTAAACTTATCTAATTTATATGCACTGTTTCCTGTTCTATTTTGTATTTATATTCCCTCCAGCAGATGGCTCTCGCTTCTCCCTACCCCCTCCCCCCTCTCACCTACCCTCACCCTCTCCCTCCAGGCCAAGAACGCTCTGGGGCCAGATTCACGAAGCAGTTACGCAGGTACGTACGAACGTGTACATCTTTCCTCAATCTTGACGACTTTGGTTACATTTATTAAACAGTTTACAAGCATGAAAACTTCAAAATCAACTGTTGTTATGGTTATAAACAGCCTCGTGGTGCCTCAGAGCTCATTAACTGAATAATAATTGAAAACAAAGCCGCCAATGATTGAAAAAAGATGTACAGGTTCCTAAGTGCTTGCGTAACTGTTTTGTGAATCTGGCCCCTGGTTCGCACCAATTATCTCTCCATTTTTTTTGTAAATTTCCTATTTGCGTAATTTCAGTGTCTGTTTTTCTTCTATTTCCATGTTCCTCCATTTCTTTGCTTCCACTCCCCGATTTCTTTATCTTGGTTCCCACTTTCCCCCTTCCCCTATTTTCTTTCCTTGATTCCCATTCCCCCATTACTTTGTCTTTGCTCCTACTTATCATCTATTTCTTCTTCTTCTTGATATACCACTCCCCCTTCTTCCTTTATCTTGGTATACCATTCTCCGCATTTCTTTGCCTTGTTCCGCACTCTCAACTATTTGCAGGCGATGAGTCACAATAACGTGGCTGAAGTGTGTTGACCAAACCACACACTAGAAGGTGAAGGGACGACGACGTTTCGGTCCGTCCTGGACCATTCTCAAGTCGATTGTGTAACTCTTGTTATTTATCGCACAAGTCGCATAATCGACTTGAGAATGGTCCAGGACGGACCGAAACGTCGTCGTCCCTTCACCTTCTAGTGTGTGGTCAACATACCCCATATTTCTTGGTTCAAACAACGTTTCCATCGTGACTATACAGTCGTGTTACTGCTGGAGAATATACACAGCATACTTTCAAGATCCACGAGTGTTGCTCAATGCCTTATGTATATTATGTATATTATATATACATACAGAATTGATAACCAAATTAATGTTCATGAATGCTAATGTAAAAAGAGTGTGGCATCCGCTTCTTTTATTTCGAAAATATGAAACAATTTAGATCAAAATGCAATTCGGTGGTTTTTTTATTAACAGTAAAAATATGTATTTCTCGCGACGTGTTGAAATATTTGTACAATATTGCAAAATATTTATGATATACACAAACACACACACACACACATCAGTTGATTGACAGTTGAGAGGCGGGACCAAAGAGCCAGAGCTCAACCCCCGCAAGCACAATTAGGTGAGAACATACACACACACACATGATAGGGAAATAGGACCGGATTCATGGCTGTAAACAACCGATGAATCGAAAGGCGGGATCCAAGAGTCAATGCTCGATCCTGCAGGCACAACTAGGTGAGTACATTGCGGGGCCTCGCGGCTGAATGGACAGCGCTTGGGGTTCGTAGTCCCAAGATCCGGGTTCGATCCCAGGCGCCGGCGGAAACAGATGGGGAGAGTTTTATTCACCCTGATGCACCTGTTACCTAGCAGTAAATAGGTACCTGTGAGTTAGACAGCTGCTACGGGCTGCTTCCTGAGGATGTGTGTGCATGTGAGGTAGATAAATATATGTAGTAAACATAATAAGAGGAAAATAGATTGGTTAGAAAGGCGGGGTCCAAGAGCTAATAGTTCGATTCTGCAGACTTAAATAGTAATTACAAACAAACAGTAAATACACACACACACACACACACACACACACACACACACACACACACACACACACACACACACACACACACACACACACACACACACGCATTTATTGGAAAGGAAAGGCGCCATGTGTCACAGACTCAATATATATTTTTCTGATTGGTTCCGAAAAAAAAACATTTTGACTGAAAGGTGGAACTGAAATTTTCTTTTGCTCATGTCTGTTACCTCTGTACGTGTCTGTGCCCTGACTCGAGTCTGGTGTGGTGGGTAGTGTGTGGTGTGTGGTGTGTGGTGTGTGTGTGGTGTGTGGTGTGTGGTGTGGTGTGGTGTGTGGTGTGGTGGGTGGTGTTTGATAACCTACCTCGTGTCTGGAACTGTGACTGGTGTCTGGCAGGTGTATGACACTCTGGCAGGTGTGTGGCACCCTGGCAGATATGTGGACACATGTGGAGGTCAGACACACAAGTGAGTCAGAGAAAAGGACCATAATACCCGAAGAAGCTATCAACCACCTATGTTAACACCTTCCAGCTCCAAGAAGACTGCGGACAAAAACATTGACAGATGTCACAGCAGCGATTAATCCCATTAATCCGATTACCCGCTAAATTATTCGTAATGAAGCTAAATTAACAAATTTCATCAATTCACATAAGCACAGACCACGTGGTGGTGTTGAGATTGGAGATAACGTTCGTGAGCTCCCCTGCCCACAGTTGCCTCAAACCAGGACATTGAATCATTCATCGGATTGATTGGTATCCCTTGGAGAGTCCCCTTGGAGAGTCCCCTTGGAGAGTCCCCTTGGAGAGTCCCCTTGCAGAGTCCCCTTGGAGAGTGCCCTTGGAGAGTCCCCTTGGAGAGTCCCCTTGGAGAGTCCCCTTGGAGAGTCCCCTTGGAGAGTCCCCTGGAGAGTCCCCTTGGAGAGTCCCCTTGGAGAGTCCCCTTGGAGAGTTCCCTTGGAGAGTCCCGTCGAGCATCGTCATACTCACGGGACTCCCCGTGAGGCGCTCTGCCACACATATCAACACTTACACCTTGAATCTGTGTTCATGAAACTGTTTATACCACCTTGATAAAGCCTGAAGGTTTCATACGAAAATTTTCTTTATTAATACACTGACACGTACATGTTTTTCTAGGGGGGGGAGGGATAAAGATGTGCGTGTCATACCCTACACTGGTCCGGGGGGAAAAATATTGATCAATTCAAAGATATCTAGTTATTTTTTATTATAAAGTAATTATATATTAGTTTCATAAATTTCCTGATTTATATATGGAAGTCTTATTCTAAAGGGAGTCTTATTTTTCTTTGGCAAAGTAATTAGTATTTTGGGGATATTATTTTTGTTTATCTGTGGACAGTCTGGTGAATATTTCGTTCAAATCCGCCAGGGGGCAGTGCCGGAAGTGGAGAGGGCGGCAGCTGGGAAAGATGGGCCATCTGGGAAAGGTGGGCCATCTGGGAAAGGTGGGCCATCTGGGAAAGGTGGGCCAGCTGGGAAAGGTGGGCCAGCTGGGAGTGAAAACAGAGGTCGCTCCTCCACAGTACCTCGTAAAAGATTCCCAGAATGCAACATTTACATAAAAATATGCCGCAGTAAATGTTTACAACTTAAACTTCTGTGAGTCGCCCCCACTTTATAGCACGAACATCGCCTCACTTTGTATGAGGTGCAGTGAGGCTCTCGTCCACTTGTTGACACTACAGCTCCCTCCTCCTCCTCTCATGTCACCTACACCTCCCCACACCATGCCACCACCTCACCTCTCCTCTCACCACAGGCAGGCTAACATCAGCAGGCTAACATCAGCAGGGTACGGGACGCTGGCTTACGGACTCGCCACAGTCCGTGCTACTGGAACTTCTTTAAACTGGCAAACATTAGAGTATCGTTTAGAACCCTAAATCAGGTCTCTTTCAAGGCAAAGGACGCAGCCTTCGTTAGGATCAATATTGGAGTATGCAGCACCGGCCTGGAATCCGCATCTTACGAAGCATAAAACTAAAGCTGAAAAGTGCAGAGGATTGCAACAAGATTTGTGTCAGAGTTAAGTGGGCTAAGCTAGAAGGATAGGCTAAGAGAACTAGATCTAACAACCCATGAGAAGGAAAGAAACAGAAGGGATATGATCGCAACATACATGATACTAAGGGAAACTGACAAGACAGCCTTTTAAACTGAGAAAGAGTTAGAAAAACAGACATAAGAGGAAGCTTGAAACGCAAATAATTTATAAAATATTCGTATCAGTACGAGTGATCAACAAGTGGAATGTACTAAAAGAAGTTGTGGCTGGGTGAGGCGTCGAGAGAGTCCTGTGAGGCGGATGAGGACAGGGAGGAAATGGAAAGACATATCACAGCGTGGTTCTTCCAAGTTTCGGACAAGGAACTCGGCAATCATACTACAGAATTGATCCTATGAAGTATGATCATCTTCATATGATCATCTTCATAAATATGATCATTAAGCCACCACCATTTACAAATTTAAGACCAGAATCGACAAAGAATTCAAACGACGAAATAGTTAAATTATAACGCAACAGGTGGAATAGTTGTAGCAGCTAGACCACACTTAACCATAGTGAATAAACTGATAGGTGAGTACTCATGTCAACACCTTCACCCACCCCCCACTCATGTCACTTCCTCTCCACCTTCATGTCTCCTCCACATCCCCTCTCTGCCCAAGTCATCTCTCTCCTTTCCCATCCTTCTCTCTCCCGGCACCTTGCCTCTTCCTTCCTCTCAGCCCTGCGGTCACCATGGGAGCACTACCACCCCCATCCCACACTCCTTCCCACACCACACACCCCCCCACACACCCCCCACACACCTCTTCCAGTATTATCACAGCTTTCTGTTGCCAATATTGCCTCGTGTATTCTTTACCACCAACTCTAATTGCTTTATCAGCGAGTGGAATTTAACACCGACACCGAACCTCAAAGAGAAGTCCGGACAATTTTATATCAGAGGGGAGGTAATGCCGGTGAGGCTACACTAGGTACTCCAGTCTAGACTACACCTCCGATACTCCTAGGCTACACCTGTTCTCCCAGACAGACTACACCTCCGGTACTCCCTAGGGCTACACCTGTTCTCCCAGACAGACTACACCTCCGGTACTCCCTAGGGCTACACCTGTTCTCCCAGACAGGCTACACCTCCGGTACTCCCTAGGGCTACACCTGTTCTCCCAGACAGACTACACCTCCGGTACTCCCTAGGGCTACACCTGTTCTCCCAGACAGACTACACCTCCGGTAACCCCCCCCCAAAAAAAGGGTTTTCGAAGCCACAAAATATATTTTCGCATCTAGTTTCAGCACAACTTGAGATAAAGACTCCTGAGAGAGCAATAATAACAGCTGCTCACGTAAACAGCCTTCTTCTGCACGCACACACACACACTCTGCCTCACTCAATAATTACACCACACCAGCAACATTTCACGAGGACACAGGAAGCTTGCAACACCCGTGCATGCCAGGGACGCGGGGACAGGTGTTCCATGCACGCGTTGTGTCAGACATGCAACACTTCGACTGCACTCAAGAACTCACTCCTGGAATTCCTTGACAAGTAAAATATAACTTTTTGTTGGTTTAAGTTTCAAGTCTCAAAGAGTTTTGCCAGTGAGGGTAACGTTGTGTTGACATCAAAGACGTGCTTGTATGAGGCTAACGAGCGACGTTGTTAGTGTTGTGTGAGGCTAACGTGCGACGTTGTTAGTGTTGTTTGAGGCTAACGAGCGACGTTGTTAGTGTTGTGTGAGGCTAACGAGCGTCGTTGTTAGTGTTGTGTGAGGCTAACGAGCGACGTTGTTAGTGTTGTGTGAGACTAACGAGCGACGTTGTTAGTGTTGTGTGAGGCTAACGAGCGACGTTGTTAGTGTTGTGTGATGCTAACGAGCAGTCTCGTTATTCCTGTGCGAGAAGAGTCAGTTGGTGCTTACCATCTGCTGACTCAACGGCCTATTCGCTCATTTTGCTACTCCGTTAGAAATGCAACTGTTTCACCTAGCCTGAAATGTAACCGAACAACCCACTTGAAACCAATCGAGACTGATGCATAAAAAAAGCGTCAATATTCCGGTGCTGGAATTTTGACTAATACGTCGCATTTCTAACGAATT
>WNGS01073734.1:4118-14149 GCA_020271785.1 Procambarus virginalis
TGTCCCTTTCATGCGTGAGTTGTATGTTTTTGCCACCCATTTGCAAGCCTGACCGATTTTCAATGTGCAATCTAGTTATCATCATCGCTTGTGTTTTCTCAGCCACAAATGTGACCTGTTCATCTCCTACCCCAGGTAGAAATCGCTGAAAGTTTGTGATTGATGATTCTTGCAGCAGTTGATATTTCTTCTTGTCTGTATGTGAGGGTTAGAGTGCAGTCATCGGCATAGGCTTGAGCTTCAACAATGAGATGAAGTAGATCGCTGAAATAGACATTCAACAACACACTACCCAGTGGTACGGTGGCTCAATTTGAGTGACTTCCGGATTCTGCTGCATTGAGGATTCCCTTAGAATTCGCACATGAAGGTAGTCTATTATTAAATTTAAGATGGAGCCTGAAATGCCTAGTGCTTGAAGCTTCACTAATAATCCAGAATGCCAGACCCGATCAAAGGCTCTTGTTATGTCTGGAGCACCAACACAGTTAATCTTGGACTTATCCAGTAAAAGATGCTACATAGTTGAAATATTTAGCAATTGATTAGCAGCAGTCTTTTTTTCCAAACATCACACAGTAGCCGTTAATGGCAAAAAAATTTATCATTTGCTAAAAGATTTATATCATTTGCTCTCCAATAATGGAGAGCAGTAGCACAGGTCTGTAGTTACCACTCACTGAGCAGCTCTTTTTTTTTGTGTACTGAAACATCTGCCTTCTTCCATAAGGAGGGCTAAATTCCTTCAGCTAGGCAGAGTTGGTAGAGGTATGTCAGAGATGAAGCCAACAGATCAGCACAGCTGCGTAGTTGTCTTGGGATGACCTTATTTTGCTTCACAGCGTTACCTGTGTCTAGAGTTTTAAGGAGATTGAGAACTTCAGTCTTGTATAACCACTTCAGTCATCATTGATGCAGGGCTTGGGACGATATGTGGAGGGTGTTGTTCAGGATGAGGGACTTCTTGCATCTTGGCAGCAAAATGGTTTGCCAGTAGGTCTGCCTTCTTCTGATTGCTTGTTGCCGCAGCTACATCCTCCTGGTTTAACCCCTTCCCTGTGCGCCCTATTATTGCTGACCCAGTGCGCATGAATAAAATTCAAATTTTGTTCTTTCTAATATTGGTATAATGCGTTCCCGACTGACGGGCGTTCATCAAGCAGTCGCCCTGTTAAATTCTCTCCGGACCAGGCGAACGACGCGAGTTACAGCGTAGATATTTTGCATATTTATTTCAATGTCTTTGATTAGTTTTTTCTCTGTGTTTTTGAAGTAATATTACTCAATGGAATCTTTTTAAAAATATTATATAATGTTTGATAACATATGTTTATAATAAAAGTTTATATAATACAGTTGATTCTTTTGATGGTTGAACATCAGAAGGATCAAATATATTCGTGTCACTCGGGTGCGAACTATACAATTTCCTTAGAACAATCAAACACTCTTTTTGCTGTTATTATTAACTGTATGCTCACTTTATATGACTGTATGCGTTGGCATGCACGATTACGAACAACTAAGGAGTCCTGGCGGGTACAGGAATTTCATAAGATGTCATCAAGGTTCAGCGTAGCTCTGCATGTTTCACACAAAATTGTAACTGCACGCACTGAATTTATAATGTGTTATAAGTATTTCTAAAGTTTTAGCAAATCTTTTTAAGGGCAATGATGCAATGAGCTGCCAATAATGTTATTTGTATCATAGAACACACAAATCAAAGGTACGTAGAGTCTTTTGTGTCATTAATATGCGCACCAAAAAAATATTCTTTGAACAATAAAACTTTGTTTTTGTTGTTATTATACTATATGCACAAGTAATATATAACTATCTAATTGTTTATGCTTCATAACGAACTAATAAGCAGCTCTAGAGGGCATGGTAATGAAATCTAACCATAGCATACCGCCACACACACACACACACACAATACCGGCAGACAACGACAGCAGACGACACGACCTGACACAGCAGAATGCCTCACGATCCACTGTGCACATAACTAGCAACACACTGCTATTAAAATCCGATTCCTGATCATTGAATCACGAATATAAATAATTGTTCACAGGTTTATTTTCTATAGGAACATGAAGTCCTCTTTTATGAAGTTTAAATGCACGAAACCTTGGCAGTGTGGAGTAGATGTCTGCCTCACGCTGTGGCAATCAAAATGAACTCTGCCTTTACTATCTGAACCTTCTATGTGCTCTTTAGCACAGTCGGAATCTTCTGACACTATCATTGAAAAATAATCGCAGTTATTTATTTATTTCTTCATAATTAAGTTGCTATGTAAGCTCAAGCTGCAAGGCTGTGTTGTTCGCTGCTGCAGCATGTGCTACCCACCGTCGATTGCTCAATAATGAGGCCCTCACGCCCAGGAGGGATGCCCACTATTTTTTTTCCAAAATAGTTTCAGTTTACTGGAGTCTCGATGAAGCAAATGAGAACCCCATGTATGCATGGAATTTTTCAATCTTATGCAGTACTTAAAATCTTCCTTCGTTGACTCGCTCAGTAGGGGTAAAATTGTCGCTGTCTGACATGCATTTGAAGAGATAATGGATTTTGTTTTTAATAATATTAATGTCCACATGAAATTGTATCCTTGGATGTTCTAGCTCGATTAATTATGAGTAAAGAATTATTCCAAATTAATATGGTTATTCAGATCACATGTACACTAAAACTATATTATGTCAATGTTGATAAAAATACTGGTAGCTTATTAATCACACATCTCCAGCTAAAAGCAGCAACAACGTGATCGTGACGAAATTAAACATGTCTCCATCTAAAGTAATCCAACCACTTGGGTTGGAAGGTAGAGCGACGGTCTAGCTTCCTGCAGGTCGACGTTCAATCCCCGACGGTTGGGCACCATTTCTTTCCCCTGTCCCATCTTAAATCCTTGTCCTAATCCCTTCCAAGTGCTATATAGTCGTAATGGCTTGGCGCTTTCCCCTGATAATCCCTCCCCCCCCATCTAAAGTATCCAGGGTAATAATTAGTGAACTGTTTATGATAAGTAAAGCATGTTTTGTGCAGTAGAAGGATAGGATGTCTGTCTCCTATCTGTATATCTATCTAGCCTTTCATCCATCCATCTATCCATTGACATATCCACTATCCATCTGTCTATCTATCTATCCACTTGCCTATTTATTCATCTATGTCCATTTATCTATGCATCTATATTTCAATCTCTTATCCGTGTCTCTATTCATCTGTCCATCCATCTACCAATCAATCTATCTATCCATCTACCCATCTCTGTACATTTATTTATGCATCTATTTTTCTATCCAGCCATCTATTTATTCGTCTATCTATTAATCTATCCATCAATCTACTAATCGATCCATTATATATCATCAATCTATCAATGTATATATTTATATCAATCTATCCATGTATCTGTCTATCCCTCCATCCATCCATTTATTCAGCTATTCATATATCTTCCATTTATGTATTGATATATCGTCCATCTATCCATCTATCAATCCATTTATCTATTGTAACCATTGATAACACTGCATAATCGTCTATTTTATGGAACTACGGGCAAATTATGGACAGAAGTAAATTTCCAGAGATCAGAAATAGTAAATATTGCTATTAGAAATAAAATTAAAATGAAATGTTTGTTTTCAAAATATTTAGCTGTGTAGACGGCGTGAAGTGCCAAACATGGCCGTGAGGGTCTCATTGTGACCCTGGCACGCTGTTCCCTTTTGCATTGCGGCGACTACGACCAGCCTATGTTCATTCCGTACTCCAGACCATTCTCTCTGCCATTTTGGGTGAGATTTGCTCCTCGAGTCTGGCCTTCAAATTTGGACAAACAAACATAATTCTCTCTTACAGGTAGGTGTGTGTGCTGGGTATCTAATTTTCAACCACAATATTTTGACATTGACAAGAAATATAATCTTTAAGAAGTAAATGGCAATTTAAAAAATATAAGACGGTCCAAATTTTTACCGGAATAAGATATTGAGCTATAATATGACAACAAGAATACAAAAACCTTAAAAAAATTAGTGTAACCAAGCAATCACGAAAGACGATTCACTTGGAGCAAAGTTGAATAATTACCCAATAAAAATCAGCGAGGGAGAGTAAGATGGCCGCTGGCTTGATAACTGGCCAATCAGCGACGAGAACCCCACTCCCCACTCTCCCTTCCCCGGGGAACAAAGGAACTCTGGCGGAATAATCAATACTGAGGTGGAGACGTCGGACCAGGTAGTAATTTCCATTACATTAGTCATAATGATTATACATTAAACATTAATATGTACAAAATAATTTTTATATTATGAAATCACTTTAAAATAATTAGTTTGGGGCGAAGCGTAGGTGAATATTTAAGGCCATATCGAACTAACTCACCCACCAGCAGGTATACTCTAGTCCTGAATATTATCCAGGACTCAAACTCTTAGTGAATGTTCACCAATAAATGGGGTAAAATTCTCGGTGTATATTTGAATCACCTGCCACCCCACCTCCTTTCCCACCCTGCTCCCGGGTGTCTCTCAGCCACCCATTAGCCACCCACCCATTAACCACCCACAAACACAATGCTTGTTACAGAGATGTGTTACCCTCCAGGCACCTAGACATGGCACGGGTCACAACAGGCATTCAGGTCCCTCCCAAAAGGGAAAGAAACACAAGTACTCATATGAGTGGTGAGTGCGTTGGAGAGCTACCCACCCCCCCCCCCCCCGCAGCCACCACCAGTATCCACCCTCTCATGTCAAGCCCACCCAGTACTGGCCAATGCCTCAGCTCGCTCAGGGGGATGGAGGAGACTGCTACAACTGACCAGGATCGTGCACCCAGAGGGACGTGTCGGGTTTGTGACAAATCTCACAGCATTAGACGCGATGGAACCCTTCGCAGACACAACGGCTGTGAGGGTTCATGGGCAGTATCTGTAGAGAGAGAAGGCCCACAGGTTTTCCAGGGAGCCCCACACTTCCCAGCAAACTTCCGTCATCAGATGACCTCCAGGGGGCAATCAAAGCATCCACCACCAGAACTCGTCCCCACATTCCAAAAGCAACGCGCCCATATGCAGACCTTCCTTGGAAAATGAATGAACGTTCTGCAAATCTTAATGCCGCTGCTATCATCAAAGCAAGGCATAATTTGCTCCTGTTCAGCAATATTTGCAAGTCGCTAGCCTCATCTATCACTAGGGCAATAAATAGTTTCCTCAGAGCTGACAACTTGATCCACATTCCTCCTTAATGCTAGAACCACCGTGGCAGATCAACGAGATCCACTGACCAATTTTAAACTAGGAAAACAAGTGACAAGAAACTTTATGAGGGCAACACAGTAGGGGCAATCAGTTTACTTACCGGTGAAGACACAATCGCACCTAGAAATACCGCTACTGCCGACTCACTAAAAAAGAAGCACCCTCTCAGAGTACTATGGGAACCCACTGCTCGGGACACAAATGTCCCAGACCTGGAACCACTTTTCCTCCACGGACGTATACAAGATCATCCTGTCATTTCCGCCAGGCTCAACAGTGGGGAGGGGTACATTGGAGTGCAGCCTAAGCACCTCACGGAGATAGCAAACCCAGTTCTCGTCGAAGTTGCTGAGACATAACTGTAAGAGGTCACGAAGTTTCTTAACAACTGCCTCTCTGGGTTGTTCCCAGATACAATTAAACCCTTCTTCTTCGGAACATCCCTTTATTACCCGTAAGAAGAAGGATGGTAAGTAATTATCAAAAGAAGGTACCAAGCCAGGAAGGCTATGTAGCACCATCTTCATCGAAGATGGTGGAGTGGAGTCATTGCCGTGGTTAACACACTTCGTCGCCTCCTTGCTAGGGCAGCTGTCAAAAACATCCGCACGGAAGCTGCAACGATGCTTCGACCTCATCAACTAGGTTTTGGTGTTCCCCCATGCCTGTGAAGCAGCACCTCATGCAGTACGAGCCTATATTAATCACCTCCCAGAAAATAAGGCATTAATTGAATTAGACTTTAAAAATGCTTTCAACCAGGTAACATGGGATGTGGTACTGGAAGCAGTTCGAACAAGCTTTACTTGTCTACTCCCCTTCATTTCAGCAGGGTACAGTAGGGAATTGACACTATTCTTTGGGGAACATGAAGTTGTTTCAGCAGAAGGTGTCCATCAAGGAGGCCCAATAACCCCTTTCCTTTCCTTTCATGCATCGTGTCTAAGGAAGTCACAAGCAGGTTGACCAGCGAACTCAACATCTGGTTCCTGGACGATGGCATAGAAATCCATTCTAGGGGATCTACAGCTGGTGAAATCTAAGGGAGAGGAGTTAGGATTCACCCTTAATCCATCAAGGTGTGAAATCATCTCCTCCAGTAAACCAGTCATAGATGCAGTACGAACCGTGCTGACAGGAGCCCCATTGATCACTCTCACGAACAGTGTGCTGCTAGGGGCACCTCTGGGCTCGAGCGCCATTGAGGTAATCCATGAGGAAAAGCTAAACGACCCGAGGAGGATAGAGGGAAGAATTGGGGCTTTGAATTCCCACAATGCTTTGTATCTCCTCACAATGTGCCTGACTTTGCCCAGGCTTACATATTTCCTAAGATGTGCTCCCTTCTTCAACAGTCCCAAATTAACAGAATATGACTCATTCCTAAAATCAATAACCATGAAGTATTAAACCTCTCCCTGCAAGATGATCAATGGGACCAAGCAACGCTCCCAGTCAAACTCGAGGGAATAGGTATTCGCAAGGTGACACAGTTAGCATTGTCAACATGCTTATCCTCGATCAGTGCTACAGGTGAATTAGTGAATGAAGTTCTACCAGAATACCTAAGCGACTCCATTGGGATTTGTGATCTCAAATCGTTTGGATTTGGGATCATAAAAGTTGGTCGTTTGGAACCAACTTTCCCAAACGACTGCGAAAAGGTCAAATGGGATAGCCTCATAGTGGAAATGATTGTCGCAGCATTGCTGGAGGCAGCCTCTGGGAGGGACAAGGTGCATCTCCTAGCTGTGCAAGCCCCCCATGCCGGGGACTTCCTGTTAGCTGTCACTAATTCCCCCTTGGGCACCCGCCTGGACAATCGGGACCTAAGTATTAGTGTTGCCTTGCGCCTTGCCGCTCCTATCTCCGCCGAGCACTGGAATCTCTGCGGCTATGTGTCGGCAGACCAATATAGCATGGTCTCATCTGTCATAAGTCACCGGGAAAGATTGCCAGCCATAAAACCGTCAATGACATCATCAACAGGAGTATGGATACAGCTGAGTGTCCAGCACAAAGGGAACCTTAGTTGTGCAGACCAGACAACAGACAAACGCCCAGATGGAGTCACCCTGCAGCCATCTTGAGGTTATCTTGAGATGATTTCGGGGCTTTTTAGTGTCCCCGCGGCCCGGTCCTCGACCAGGCCTCCACCCCCAGGAAGCAGCCCGCGACAGCTGACTAACACCCAGGTACCTATTTTACTGCTAGGTAACAGGAGCATAGGGTGAAAGAAACTCTGCCCATTGTTTCTCGCCGGCGCCTGGGATCGAACCCAGGACCACAGGATCACAAGTCCAGCGTGCTGTCCGATAGACAAGTCGTATGAGACTACACGTGTGCATCTACATTGGCTGATACTTATCTACCTCACAGTACAGTTGATGGAGGCGGGGCGGCCATCTTCAGGGAGAACACAAAGAACTAACATGTACAGGGATTTGTTACAGGTTCGTGCCAATAGGCTTTGAGACCCTGGGCGCCTGGTGTAAATGTGCACTTAAGTTCCTAAAGGAGGTGGATGAGGAACTCATTAGGCAAACTAAACACTCAAGAGTAGCTAGTTTCCTGTTCCAGCGCTTCAGTGTCGAGATCCAGATAGGAAATGCTTGCCTTATCTTGGGCACGCACCCCACCACCGAAGAGCTAGATGAGGGTTCTCGAACAGTGATTGTTATATGTATGTATGTTTTCTGAAAACGATATTATATATATATATATATTTGGTGTTACTGGCAGCAGGTTTTCTTTTACACATGTCTCATTGAATATGACCGCATATTCTGTATTTACATCTTCTGATTTAGGGCTTCTATCCCTCTAACTATTTTCTTAGCATCAGGGCTTAGCTGAAATAGGAGTTCTCCCAAACTCATTTTCGTAATTTCTGGGTGAAGAAAGATGTGGATACTATAGAATGTATTACACTTATTTAAACAATTTGCACGACGTTTTCGAACCTCCATGGTTCATTCTCAAGTGAGGAAATGTTACAATGTGGTTTGATATATACCCGCACTGGGTCAGGTGATATAAAACAATAAAGGTGAAAACATAGGGGATACATAGGGGATACATAGGGGATAAATGGGGTGAAACATATGAACATAAGAATAGAGGTAACCACAGAAGGCCTATTGGCCCATACGAGGCAGCTGGCATCTACATACAAAGATTAATCCAGTGTAATTGGCCTGTTATGTTGGACATTGTCTTCTGTGTTGGCATCGTTATGCCAACACATCTATCATGATTTCTGTGTTGCTTGTTAAGATTTCTTTGGTAATGGTTTGGTTGTGGGAAGAGAGTATATGTTCCTTAATGGAGCCCTGTTGCTTATGCATCGTTAAACGCCTGGAAACAGATGTTGTTGTCTTGCCTATATACTGAGATTTTGGGGCTTACAGTCCTCAAGAGGACATTTGAAGGCATACAATTTAATAATTTGATAATTTTATTGAACACATTTGGGTGACACTGGGAATGTCTGTACTTTTCTCCCGGATGAAGTCGAAGTTCTCTATGAAGGCTTATGCCTTCAAATGTCCTCTTGGGGACTGTAAGTCCCAAAAAAACTCAGTATATAGGCAAGACAACAACATCTCTTTCCATGCGTTTAACGATGCATAAGCAACAGGGCTCCAATAAGGAACATATACTCTCTTCCCACAACCAAACCATCACCAAAGAAATCTTAGCAAACAACACAGAAATCATTGATAGATACAGCGACAGCAGGCGGCTTGACATCTGCGAGGCACTACACATCAAGAAGTCAACACCAGCAATCAACAGCCAATTAACGCACAACTATTTCTACCCACTTCAAGACTCCGCTCCAATATAGAAACATCAGGAAATATGGATAATAGGCCTTCTCAAGTTCTGTTACCCATTTTCTATCTGTTACCCAACTTCTACATATATATATATATATATATATATATATATATATATATATATATATATATATATTATATATATATATATATATTGTTGTGGTGGTGGTTTGGGTGGTGTTACCGCTGACGGACCACCCAACCCACAACTCGACAAATGCTCATATTTCACTAGATCACACTAGGCACTTCTGGCTCTTGGAGAGGGGCTCAACGTCACACGTTTAGAGGATGCGGCTCCAACACGCAGCCTTGTTGTCACGTGCACACCACCCACTCGAGCCGCTGTGACTCCCCACTCTCTCCTTATGGAATATGACCTCCTTAATCCCCTTTGTCTTACTAGACTTCTGTCTTACCCTGTCCACAGCAGTGGTTCCTGTTTCTTGCTCTCTCTCTCCTTCTTTACTGTTTCCTGGGAAGCCTCACTGGGACAAGTGGCAAACACCAGCAAATTTGGATACATTTACTGGACGAAGTACATATACAATACACGCATACATATAATAATAATGATGAATCCTATACTCTGTACTATTATAATCAGGTTGCACTCCAACACCATCAGAACTCTATTCTCAGCTTGCTAAGTGGTATCCTATCTCTTGGTATTACCTAATATATATCCACCTCCTCAAGTAGATTAAGTCTTACAATATAATGTTACACTACCATCAAGAGAATGTATACATATATATATATACCTATAAACACATATAAGGCAAATCAGCATTTGAATGCAATAACATACATATATAATATATATATATATATATATATATATATATATATATATATATATATATATATATATATATATATATATATATATATATATA
>WNGS01073750.1:0-11809 GCA_020271785.1 Procambarus virginalis
GGCTCCGGTGTTCGCTACAACACTGTGCTTGCGTGTGGTGTTTGTTTTCTGGGTGCGAGAGCCAGGAGTAATTTTGGTACTCGGGCTGCATGCGCCTAGGGTTTCCTTCCCTAGGTGCCCTGTAAGTACTACCCTTGGGGCTTGGGGCCACCTTCCACAGGCTCCTTGGGATCTGCCTCTGCTGGTCCGTTTTACCTTTTTCGGTTTTTCGGCCGCCTGTTGGGCTCTTGGGTGTTCTGTTCTCCCTTGTTACTGGCAGGTAAGAGGCAGTTTGCACTGGTAGGGGCGCAGGGTGCTGCACAGCTTGTATTCCCGACATAGCGGCCGGCTCTGTTCCCTGGGGTTCGCTGTCCTCTTGCGGGGTTTTGTTTTTCTTTTTGTTTTTGCCTGGTGGGGGGTTCTGTCATATTCGTTCCTTTGTTCTAACCCTGTCACGGTTATTCTCGATGGCGCCCCCTGCTAGGTCCCCGTGAGTGTACACGTCCCTGGGGTACAGCTTTAGAAGTTCGATTGGTAGTTTTGGGCGCCGGTTAGCAGCTCCCTGCCTGGGACTACCTGAGCGCGAGTCCTCTTAAAGTAAACGCTCAGGACCCTGGGAATCCCCTAGGGGGCGCGTGGGTCCGATGGATGTGACCCCGGAGTCCCCACTCGCTGTGTGCGAGTTTGAGGGTTGCTCGGTCCCTTTGTCTCAGGGTGACCCTCATTGTTTTTGCCTCTGCCATGCTGCCTGTTGGGTCGGTGATACTTTCGACCCTGAGTCCTGTGAGTGTTGCTGCTTGCTTGTGACTCAATTTACCCAATCCTCTGATGATTCTCTTCGGGTACAGGCGGCGCGTGCGTTGCAGTCTAGGTTTCGTCTGTTGCAACGCGCTAGGTTGGTTGCTCACCCGGATGCCCCGGGGCTGCCCCGCTTTGCTTTTCGTGACCCGGACTTGGGGGTGGGGGTCGCTTCGATCCTGGTTCAGTCCGCGCCTCCTCGTCCTTCCCCTACTGCTCGTTCTGGTCCCCCCCCCCCTTGCTTCCAGCCCCGAAACGTCTGAGGGTTTCGGGGTCGGAGCAGGGGTTCCTTGATCTTGAGACTCGGGCAGCTTCGGGGGGTGCCCCTTCCGGGGGAGCGGCAGAGGCATTCGAGTCTTGTCTCCCGGCCGAAGCTTCGGGGTCTGACCAGTGGGCCCCCCTTCCTTCCGCTGTTCCGGCTGCTCCGTCCTTGTCTTGTGGGGTCGGGGCTTGGGGAGAGGACTCGGCCTCGGGTCCTGTGGTGTTGGACCTCGAGGCTGGGGAGGGGCTGACTTGGGGGCCTTGGGCTCCGCTGGACCCCGCCTGGGTTTTTCTTCCCTCTGAGCGGGGCTTATTGTTACAAGGAGTGGGGTTCTCTTTTCCCCCCTCTGCGTACGAGTTGGATTTGGTGTCGGCCCCTCCCCGGGTTCGGTTCCGTGTTCCCCCGGGTTCGTCGGTTCCGTCTTTCCGGAGGTTTTCGGCTTATCGCATCCAACCTGGTGAGGTGCGAGCGGCCTTTGCAGCTTACCTCCTGCGGGACCCGGATTATGCCTCTGAACTGGATCCATCTGAGTTCAGGTTTGGGACTTCGTTCCCTTTCTGGCTCCGTTACGAGGTTCCGGAGTCTTCCTGGCTAGCAGCCTGCCCCTTGCTTGTTTTGGATTCCTGGCATTCCTTCTGTCGTTCCCGCACGTTGGAGTGGCGGGAAGCTTCCACGGTGATTCAGGTTTTCCTGGGGGGCGAGCTTGAGTACCTGAATGAGTGCTTGTTTGCCCCTGCCCTCCCCCGCGATGTGGGCGTTATTCAGCTTCATGTGCAGGTTCCCGTCCTTTCGGCGCTGGTTGCGGAGGATTTGCGCGCCCGGGGCCTTTTGGCTTCGGCCTTGCGGTTCTTTTCCATCCTGGAGCTGTCCTCGGATTGGCTCGTGGAGGATGTGAGGACGCTTGGGTCCGTCCCAGGGTCTGGCGCCTTGTCCTCGGCTGCGCGCTCGTTCGCTGCCTTGTTGAAGCTGTTCACGCCGATTTTGCGGGATGCGGTTTCCCTGTTTTATGCTTCCCGTCTCGCGTGTCGGCAGGCGGTGCTGGGTTCCTCCGTGGAATCTGCTTGGGCTCTGGCTCTTAGGCGTTCTTCCCCCTTTTGTCCTCTTCTTTTTGAGGAGTCGGCCGTGGCGCAGTTTATTCAGGCTGCGTCGGCGGCTTGTCGTCCGATGTCGGACTTGTTGGTCTTCCGGGGGTCCCGGGGTGGGTCTTCCCGGCAGGGTCGTGCCAGAGCTCGGGGTTCCTCTCGTCGTGGTAGGCCTCTGGTGTCAGGTTCGGGTTCGGCTCCTGCTGCGGACCCGCCCTCGTCTGGTCGGCGCGGTGTTCGCCCTGTGCGGGGTTCTGGGTCTCGTAAGGGTCGCCGGCCCTTTCGCGGTTTGCCCCGTTGACGGGGCGATGGGGGGGCGGCTTGCGCTGTTCGCCCGCGCCTGGTCCCACGATTCGTGGGCCTTTCAGGTCGTGTCTCGCGGTCTGCGGTGGCGTTGGGTGGCCCCTCCCCCTTTGGGGGGTTCGGGGCTGGCAGGGCAAGTTTCTTCCCCTGCGCTCCGTCGAGTCGTCTTGGAGTGGGTACGTTTGGGCGTCGTCGAACCGACGTCGTCCCTCAGATGGGTTTCCCGTCTGTTTCCGGTTCCGAAACGGGACTGCGCGGACCTGAGGTTCATTCTGGACTTGTCCCGTCTGAACCCCTGGGTTATTGCCCCTCCTTCCGGATGACTACGCTGTCTCAGGTTCGGCTCCTTTTGGAGCCGGGCGCTTGGATGGTGTCCCTGGACCTCCGGGACGCTTATTGGCATGTCCCGATTCATCCGCGGTTCAGGGACTGGCTCGGTTTTGTGGTGGGGCTTCAGGGTTACCGCTTTCGTTGTCTCCCGTTCGGGTTGAACCTGGCACCTCGCGTGTTCACGCGCCTTACACGGGTAGTAGTGGCTCGGTTGCGTCTCCTAGGAGTTCGGGTGTTGGCCTACCTCGACGACTGGCTGGTTTGGGCTCCCAGCCGGTCTGCTTGCTTGCTAGCCAGGGATTTGGTTCTTTCCCAGCTCGCCGGGTTCGGGTTCTTGGTGAACTGGAGGAAGTCCCATCTGGTTCCCTCTCAGGTTCGGACTTGGCTGGGCCTCGTTTGGGACTCTCGCACCTCCTCCTTGTCTCTCCAGCGGCTGCGGTCCCGCCTTCGTCTGTTTCTGGTGGGCCCTCGGGTCACCCGGCGGTTGCTCGAGGGGCTGTGCGGGAGCCTGAACTTCGCGATGCTGGTCTACCCGCCGGGTCGGGTTTGGCTTCGTCGGCTGTTCTGGTTCCTTCGGGGTCACCCCTTCCGCCTCTCTCGCGATCGCAGGGTTCGACCCCCGGGGCCTTGCGTCGGTTGCTGCGTCACCGGCTTCCTCTTCGGGTTTTTTGGGGTTCGGTGCCATGGCGCCTTCCCGAGCCCTCGCTCGATGTGTACACGGATGCGTCGTCTCTAGGCTGGGGTTTTGTGACCAGTGCTCACCAGGCCGGCCAGGGGCGTTGGGGTCCGTCCTTCCGTCGAGCTCACAGCACGGTGCGGGAGTTCGCGGCGGTGTGGTTTGCTCTTCGGAGGATTCGGGTGGCCCGCGGATCAACGATCCGGCTCCATTCGGACTGCTCTCCGGTGGTTCATTGCCTGAACCGCGGGGGTTCGATGCGGTCCTTGTCTCTTTGGGGTTGGTCGCTTCGGGTGACTCGTCTGCTGAGTTCTCGGGGTTTGGCTCTCCTGGCTGTTCACGTACGGGGCGTGTCCAACGTCTTGGCGGACGCCCTGTCTCGCTTCGTTCCCCTCTCCACGGAGTGGACGGTCGACGACGAGTCCTTCCGCTGGCTTTGCCAGACGTTCGGGCGTCCCGAGGTGGACCTCTTCGCGTCGGCGTGGTCGCGGCGTCTTCCCGTGTATGCGGCGCCCTTCCCCGATCGCGAGGCCGTCGGGGTCGACGCCTTGCGGCTCGACTGGTCGAGGTGGAGGTTCCTGTACCTCTTTCCCCCGGTTCAGCTGTTGCTCCAGGTCCTGACTCGCTTAGAGACTTACCAGGGGAGAGTTGTCCTTCTGGCCCCTTGGTGGCCGGCCCAGCCTTGGTTTCCGGTGCTGGTTGCTCGGTGTCCGAACCCGAGGGTTTTCCGCGGCTCCGCCTCTTTCAGCAGATCGGGCCGGTGCGTCACGTGGCTGGTTCGATCTTCTCCTCGAGTCTTCGCGTATGGTATTTTTGACTCGAGTTTATCATCATCTCTATGGTGATCAGGTGGCCTCCTTGTTGGTGTCTCACCTGCGGGCTTCCTCTCGGCGGCAGTATGAAGTTTCCTGGCGGTCCTTCTCTTTCTTTTTGCGTCTTCGTCGTGTTCATTCCTTGTCTGTTCGGGTGGTCTTGTCCTTCCTCTCGTGGTTGTTTCAGGACCGTCATCTTATGCCTAACACTGTCGCCTCCTATCGTGCGGCGCTGGCGGAGCCGCTTCAGCTTGCTTTCGGTATCGATGTCACGTCTGCGCCGTTTCGCAAGCTGTCTCGTGCTTTGTTTCACCTCCGGCCTGCTCATGCGCCGCCTGAGCCGTCCTGGTCTTTGGACAGGGTGCTCGCTTTCCTTTCGTCTCCTCGTTTCGTTGTGGCCCCTTCGGTCCGGGATTGTTTTTCCAAGGCTCTTTTCTTGTTGGCTTTGGCCTCTGGGGGTCGGGTCGGGGAGCTTCATGCTCTCCTCCGGCGCAGGGGCTTCTGCTCTTTTGGTCGTGGTGATAGTTTTGTTCGCTTGCAGCCGTCTCCTTCTTTTCTGGCAAAGAATGAGACTGCTGCGTTCCGGAGGGGTCCGTGGGTGGTTGATGCTTGGTTGGTCAGGCCGGGGGTGCATCATGTTTTGTGTCCGGTTGCGGCGCTTCGCCGTTATTTGCGCGCCACGGCTTCTGTGTCCGGGGACGCGCTTTGGGTTGATCCGGTTTCCCTTCTTCCCTGTTCGCGGGTGCGGGTCTCTCAGGTCGTCCGCAGGGTTATTAAATGCAGCCCGTTGTCTCGGCTTCGAGTTGAGGAGTGAGCGACGACCGCCTCCCGGGTAAGTCCCTCTCTTTTTTCCGTCTGTGGGTAGTTAGCTCCGGGGAGCCGACGGGGCTCCCCCCAGAAAACCAGCGTTGAATGTAATGAAACGCCATTTTCTGGGTGAGTCCCGGAGGCTCCCCGGCATCCCTCCCTCCCTCCGGTCGGCGGTTTTTTTCGCGTTTTTGACATCCAGCCTCAAGAACTGAGGTATGGGTAGCCGGCGCGGAGGGTCTGGGGCTCCCCCTTCCCCCTCCCGGGGAGGGGGGAGCTGCGCAGACAGCGGCGCGGCAGCGTGTGACGTCACACTAGTTTGCTCGTTTTTCTTTTGGGAGTTCTATCCACTAGTTCGGCTTTTGGTAGCAATTTTAACCAGAATAGGGGTTTGTTTTGGGGCGCTTACCTTTCTGGGTGCCTGTCCCGGTCGATGGCAGACATAGAATGCTTCCAACCACACGGGGGCTTCTATAGGCCATTGCTCCCCTTGCCTCTCTGAGGGGGCCCGGTTCTGGCCGTGGTTCCCGGTAGGCCTAAGAACTCCATACACATGACTGATGCCAAAGTCTGACATTAGCATATCAGCCTGGGATAGCTCCGGGGAGCCTCCGGGACTCACCCAGAAAATGGCGTTTCATTACATTCAACCCTGGTTTTTTGCCAGACTTCCTCGGTCAATTGCGCCCAAAATATGTGACCTACGATTTTTTCACTATTTTTCCCGTACTCAGGGGACACAAATTAACATGTTTAGAAGACGAAAAAAAATTTTGGAATTTTTTTTTTCTTGCGCACAGGGGTGTAAATGTCCCCAGGACCCGTGAGCAGTGTAAGGGTTAATGGTTCGTTATGGTGAACACGAATGTAGATACTTATATATAACGTCTGTATATAGTGAATAAAAGCAAAAACAGTATGGTGGGAGGAGAATGTGGGCGAGTGAGGTGTTGAGGGAGTGAGTGGCAGCGAGTGGCTGGCTGGTGTGTGGTGGTCACTCCTCGTTACTTTTTGACTCATAATGGCGACTTAGTGGTTTGTTATGGTGAACAAAACATTCAGATACTTGTATATAACCAGGTGGGTTCACAGGACTAAAACCCATCCACCTCAAGCAAATGCTCAACCCTGCACTGGGTGACATTGCAAAGAACCTCTTGGTGGAACTAACCAGATTCACCAACACATGTCTAGCTGGCAACATACCACCGTCCATAAGACCTATTTTTTTTGGAGCATCCCTCTGTGCTCTAAAGAAAAAGGATGGAGGGATCAGGCCAATAGCTGTGGGCAATTCTCTCCGGCGTCTCGTCGCAAAGGCAGCTGCAAGAACAGTTAGTGATGCAGCGGCCAACATGCTGAAGCCAAAACAGCTTGGGTTTGGCATTCCACAAGGGTGTGAGGCGGCAGCCCATGCAGCTCGAGCCTTCATCGCCAACATCACAGACGAAAAGGCCCTTATCAAGCTAGATTTCAAAAATGCCTTCAATTTGGTGCGGAGGGATGCTGTACTCCGTGCGGTTCATAGTCATTTCCCTTCCCTCTACCCTTTCGTACATTCATGCTACAGTATGGATCTTAAGCTACTTTTTGGCGAACATGAAATTGACTCGCGGGAAGGCGTCCAACAGGGTGTCCCCCTTGCTCCTCTCCTTTTCTGCTTAGTCATCAAACAAGTCACAGAGGTCCTGTCCAGCGAGCTTAACATCTGGTTCTTGGATGATGGTACCCTAGCTGGTTCCCAAGACTCCCTCCTGGAGGACATAAAAAAAATCCAGGAGCAAGGTGCAGTTTTAGGCCTCACCCTGAACCCTTCTAAATGTGAAATAATATGTTCCAACCAGGGCATTGTAGAGAGAATAGAGGGTCTTCTGCCAAACATCCATAAAACTAAACCTGAAGACAGCACACTCCTAGGAGCTCCCCTGGGGTTGAAAGCCATCGATGAGGTCCTTGATAAGAAAATCGCCGACCTTAAGAGGATGGATGGGAGGATTGAGGATATTGATGCTCATGATGCACTCTACCTCATCACCAGATGTCTGTCCCTCCCCAGGTTAACCTACTTTCTGAGGTGTTCACCATCTTACAGTAGCCAAAAACTAAGTGAGTATGACTGGTTACTGAAATCAATGCTAGAAAAAGCCCTTAACCTCTCTCTTGATGACCTGCAGTGGAAACAAGCCTCTCTTCCCGTAAGACTTGGGGCCTCGGAGTTCGAACAGCAACGCAAATCGCTGTTCCAGCCTTCCTGTCCTCCTTATCAGCATCCGACGACCTTGTGAAGGAAATTCTACCTGCCCACTTACATCAGCTGGCAGGTGTACATGATCCCAATTTTACACGCTGTGCCACAGAGTGGGCCTCTCGTGCAGGCCCATCACCTCAACCACCATCCCCAAAAGCCCACAGGCAATCCAGCTGGGATGGCCCCATTGTAGACAAAGTTGCTGCAGAGTGCCTGGATGCTGCATCAACACAGCACGACATTGCTCGCCTCACAGCAGTAGCAGCCCCACATGCAGGGGATTTCCTGTTAGCAACCCCAATGTCGGCAACTGGCACGCGTCTCACACCACACACCCTCCGAATTGCTGTGGCCCTCCGCTTTGCTGCCCCAATCCACACCAGATATAGGTGTATTTGCGGCGAGGTGGTGGCTGACGGGTACGGCCACCATGGCCTACTCTGCCAAAGTACAGGAGGATGGCACTCGAGGCACAGTGAAGTTAACGACATCATCAAGAGGAGCCTCACCACAGCTGGATGCCCAGCTGAGAGAGAGCCTCGTTACCTAACGCCCCGTAACTCTGATGCTCTTATTGGTCGCCCGGATGGTATCACAGTGAACCCCTGGAAGAATGGCAAGCAGTTGGTATGGGACTACACGTGCGTATCAACCCTGGCTAACACCTACATTGAACTCAGTGTTGCACAACCAGGTGGCGCTGCCAACCACAGGGAAGCAGCCAAATCCCGTAAGTATAGAGAACTGGATCACCACTACAATTTTGTCCCCATTGCTTCTGAGACACTCGGCGCCTGGGGTAAAAGTGCTACCAGTTTTTTGAAGGAACTGGGTTCTAGGCTCATTGAAACAACAAGGGACCCTAGAGCTGCCAGATTTCTTTTCCAGCGCCTCAGCGTGGCGATACAGAGGGGAAATGCGCAATGCATCCAGGGTTCCTGCCCGCCATCTGAGGAGCTGGAGGAACTCGACAACTTATGATAACCATCTTTGTAACCTATATGTAACTCCTTTTTTGTAACAAAGTTCAAATAAAGCAAATATATATGTGTACATACAAAAGAATGGGGGTGGTAGAAGAAAATATTAGTGTTCAGTGAGAAACCACAAGGTCTCCTCTGAATAAGTTTTATTTTCTTCTCCGAGGCTATGGGTCCCCACATTGGCACCAGAGGTGGTACCCTCATATATATAACCTGTGTATATAATGTAATAACCAACAAAGTATTTGTTCACTGTTTGATGAACATAATTGAATCAACAATATGCACACCATATTTTTGAGTACAGCGATGATTCACTCATTTTATTATATAAATATATCACACTACACACTATTGAATAATATTACAGCAAAAAACTACGAAAAATCAGAGACATTGAAATAATTAGGTAATTATCTCTTTGTGGAAACTCCGGCCTGACAGCTGGCGAGCAACAGACCATCTGGGACGCACGTTGAGTCAACACCTGTTTTTTGCCAGACTTCCCCACCCTATAGCGGGCAATATATGCCACTTACGATTTTTTCTGTGGGGAGCCCCTACGGCTCCCTGGAGCTTATCGGGCTAATGTATGTTATGTTAGACCGGGACACTAGCTATGGAGTTCAGACCTACCAGGGACCAGCGCCAGAACCTGGCCCCTTCAGAGAGGTTTCAGGGAGCAATGGCCCTGGAAAACCCCATATGGTTTGGGGGTTTTCCTTATCTGCCATCGACCGGGGTTAGGCACCCAGAAAGGTAGGCGTAACAAAACAAACCCCACATGGTAGAAAACTACAACAAACCGAACAGAGAGGTAGAAAAACTCCCTACAATCACAAGGAAAACAATCAAACAATCACTTTACTGCCGCGCCGGTTGTCCGCGCAGCCCTCCCCTCCCCGGGAGGGGGAGGGGGGGGCCCCGGACCTCACCGCGCCGGCTGCCGTCAGTTCGTAAGCTAGTGTCAACCGGGATACACGCTTCTCTGGCCTCAAATTCTTGGCGGTGTTTGCCTCGTGTGGCGTTCTCTGCTGTTTTTGTGGTTTGCGGTGGCCAGGAGTATTTCATCAGTGCCGGGGCTGCATGAGTCTAGGGGTTCCCTTCCCTAGGCGCCCTGTGAGTACTGCCCTTGCGTGTCAGGGTTATCTTCTCTGGGGCGTTCGGGAACCGCTCCCGTAGGGGTTCTTGCTGCTCGGCATTTGCCTCGCCCTTGGGGCCAGCTGGGGCTTGGGGCCCTTGTTTGGCCTTGGGTAGGGAGTTGGTGTTGTGCTGGTTAGGGCGCCAAGGTGTTGCACTGCCTGCCACCTACGCGGCGGCCGGTTCCTGTTGCCTCTGGGGACGGTGTACTTTTGCGGGGTTTTTCTTTTGTTTTTTTTTCTTGCCTGGTGGGGGTCTGCATAGTGTGGCTATAGTTCCACTAGTAGTGTTTGGCAGCCCTCTGCTAGGTCCCCCGTGCTTGTACACGTCCCGGGGGTTTTCAGTATTAATCTTTACCCTTGTTTTCGGGTTTCTTAACCGGTTAGCAACACCTTGCCCGGGCTTCCCGTAGTTGCTAACCTACGGGCCCTGGAAACCCCTGTCTGGGCTCGGGAGACCATTGCATGTGTCTTCCGGGTACCAACCCGTCTTGTACGGGATCGTTGGTTGCTGTGCCTTTGTCTCTAGGTGACAGTCGCCATTTACCTCCGTCATGCTGCCTGTTGGGTCCCTGACACCTTGACCCGGAGTCTTGCGAGAGAGTTTCTCTGCTTGTTCTCCAGTACTCCTGATGTTATTGCTATTCAGAGTACAGGCGGCATCCGTGTTGCAAGCTAGGTTAGGTTGCTGCAACATGCTAGGTTGGTTTCCCACTCGGATGCCCCGAGGCCGCCCCGTTTTGGTTCGGTGCTGTTCGCCCTCCTCCCTCCCTGTTCCCGGTTCCGGACTGTCTGCGGGTTTCGGGGTCGGGGCGGGGTTTAGTTGGGGCAGAGGCTCGGGCGGTTTTCGGGGCTGCCCCATTCGGGTTGGGGGACGGAGGTTTTAGAGCCTGTTCCTCCAGCCAAGGCTTCTGGGGCTTACCAGCGGCCCGTTTCTTGCTGCCTTTCCCATGGACTCTTTCTTTTCTTTAAGGGCGGAGGGCTTGGAGGACGGCTCTGCCCCGGGCCTCTGTTGCTGGTTCCCGGGGCTGTGGGGGATGCCTGCTAGCAGTTCTGGGGCGGTTTGCCCCTGCCGGGGTTTTTCTGCTTTTGGGCGGAGTTTTTAGCCCTCCAGTCTGCTTGCTTCCCACTTTTGCTGGCGTGTTTTGTCTCTTAGCGTCCAGCACAGCCCCTGCTGGCGGCCATTTTCGTCTGCCTGTTTCCCGGCGTGGCCACCAGGGCGGCGTTGCGGTTTGTTTACATACGCCTGGGTGTGCGAGCGAGCGTCTGGGGTGAGTTTTTCACCCTTTTTTCAGGGGGTTTTCTTCTCCTGTTGTCGTTTTTTTTTTGCTTTTCTGGTTTTTTTCTGCCCGTTATTGTTCCTTTGGGTGTTTATTTCCACCGGGCTTCTGGGCCCATGGTTTTGGGCTCAGTGTTTCTGGCTGTTAGGCTTGCTCCCACACCTTGTCCCTCGGTTTTCGGTCTGTTCTGACTGTTTCCCAGAGGGTTCTGTAGGGGGGCTGCGCTTGCCTTTTGTGGTGTTCTCCGCCGGCAATTGTGGTGGTTTGGCTTCCCCCTGGTTCGATTCTGGGTTCCTTTGGGTTCTTTGGTTTCGTTCCAGAGGTTTCTTCCTCTTGGGCCCCCTTTTTGTGGGTTCAGGGGGCTTTGTTTCCTCATGTGACCTGGTTCTGCCTTCTGGGGTTCCGGGGTCTTCCTGGCTTGCAGACTGCTCTTTTTGGGTCTAGGCACATGTTGTTGTGCTGGGCCTTTGGGGTTTTGCTGTCGAGGTGGGCCTTTTGATGCAGTTTAGTGCCTTCTTTGCCTAGCCGGTGTGGTGCTCTGCCCACTGGTCGGCAACTTGTACTTTACATTTACATTGTATGTACTCGCCTCGTTGTGCTTGCGGGGGTTGAGCTTTAGCTCTTTGGTCCCACCTCTCAACCGTCGTTCGACAGGTGTACAGGTTCCTGAGCCTGTTGGGCTCTATCATCCCTACACTATAAACTGTGTAGGGAGTCAGCCTCCGCCACATTGCTTCCTAATGCCTGGGTGTATGCTTGTGCATGTGTACGCTGTGTGTGTGTGTGTGCATGTGTATACATGTCATATCTTGTTTGTGTATTGTATATGCATAATGTGTATGTGTACTTTTATTTATAATTTTTTTTTTTTTTTCTCTGTTGGCGGGGTGCTGGGGGAGCAGCTTGCTCTATTGCCTCTCGCATGGTCCTGCTGTGGGGTGCTTTGGCGTCGTTCTCCGGCCTCTGGTGGCATCGGTGACGGCTTCTCCCCCTTTTGGGGTGTCAGAGCTGGCGGGGGGGGCTTTCTTCCCCTGCGTTTCGTCGTGTCATCTTCGTGGGTACGTTGGACGTGGTCGGTCCGTCCCTTCCTTCTGGGTCCGGCTTCTTTTG
>WNGS01073767.1:0-10741 GCA_020271785.1 Procambarus virginalis
ATGCTTCCTATTTCGGTGCAGGTGCTCTCCTACTCCAAGTTGAATGTGATAATGTTGAGCATCCTGTATACTATTTTTCAAGAAAGTTCTCTAGTACAGAGAGGAATGACTCTGTTGTTAAAAAGGGGCTTATGCTCTTGTGTTGGCATGCAAGAAGTTTGAGGTATATCTTCAGGGGAATAAGGTTGATGGTTACTGACCCATAACCCGTTAATATCATTGACAGAATTTAAATTCCTAATCAAAAATTTTGATTGGTCGTTGTATTTGCAGGAATTTAATCTCCACATACATCATATTCCTGGCAAGTTAGCAAGTGAATAGCAGAAGCCTAATGTCATGTAGCTTGGAAAACACCATTATGTGTTAATAGTATGGAATGCTACGTATTGCTGCATAGACATGTATGTATGCCATGATGTAGAATTTTACATTTAGGTATCTGATGTCGATTAGCATGTATACTGTGAAATATCCATTTAAGTATTTTTCATTGCATTGTCCTCTTGTCATGTCAGTAAATTATATTCTAGTACTGTGAGATGTATACCACAGAGGCAAGGTTTTGATACTTATGTTGGTATATGATGCTTTTCTTTATTTCATGTATACTTATGTATAGTGCTGACCGGTAACATCTTGAAATCCTCCCTTAACCCCCCCCCTTCTCCTCCCCCCCCCCCTCTGTACCGTCTCCAGCAAGTGTTACCATGTTATGCTAATATGGATTCCTTGTTGACATATCTTTATATCTGATATAGCTTTTATGTATTAATTTATTGATATGTATTATTAACCTTTAAAACTGCGTAACAACGCACCTGAAGGCCCTCATCTGGTTTTCACAACGCGCCTCCGGTATTTGTATTTTTCACATTCCATTCAAAACTCCCAAGGTTACACGGGGTTCACATCAGCTTCCTCAGGACTCTTGTAAACAGACGCCATCTAAAAAAAATCGTGGGCCACATTCCCGGGTGTGAGAGCCTCAGTACTGAATGAGCAACCAAGCTGGTACTCACAGCATGAGCTCACAGCATGCTGTTTCAGCTTGTGACCACAGCATCGCCTAATAATGTCAAAATATATATAACTTGTATTATTTAGCCATAATAGTATTACAAAGAGCCTGAGTGTGATAATGACTGTGTACAATGTTCAAATCGAAATAATGCACCACAGCCTAATTTTGTCCATCTAGGAATCTTCAAACGACTTCCTAGGTTCCTTTACAAAATATGCTTGTGGTCATTATTCATTTATTGGATTTAGTGACCAGTATTGTGATAACCAAGCTTGTGGTGATAATAAGCACTGTGCGTAGTATTGTGGGAGGAGGAATTGTGATGAGGGAGGGAGGAGAGAATCGAGTAGCCTCACTGTGTGTGTGGCAGCCACTCTTGTTTTGCTCATCATACCAGCTTAGTGGTTCGCTAGGTGAACACATATGTACATGGGTATACAATATGTTATATACCCATGTACATTGTGCGTAGTATTGTGGGAGTTGGAATTGTGTTGAGGAGGGAGGGAGAGAATCGAGGTAGCCTAACTGTGTGTGTGGCAGCCACTCTGTGTTGCTCATCATACCAGCTTAGTGGTTTGCTATGGTGAACACATATGTACATGGGTATATACAATATATGTATATCCCATGTACATATGTGCGTAGTATTGTGGGAGTTGGAATTGTGGTGAGGGAGGGAGGGAGAGAATCGAGGTAGCCTCACTGAGTGTGTGTGTGGCAGCCACTCTTGTTTTGCTCATCTATCTAGCTTAGTGGTTTCGCTTGGTGAACACATTTGTACATAGGTATATACTGTGTGTATATAGTGTAATACCAGAAACAGAGTATATTGGGAAGAGCTATTTTGGCGAGGGAGGTGACATAATCGTAGCGTCGTCTGCTGGCTGCTGTGTGATTTTTCATGCAGTGTATGTTGGCCACTGTAAAAGTTTGGACCAAATACCGGCTTACTTGCATAGTTCTGGTGAATAAAACATGTAGACATGTAAACATAACATTTTGTAACATAGTATAATAAAAACAATAACAGTATGGTGGGAGGAGCAATGTTGGCGAGTAAGATGTTGAGGAGTGAGGGAGATACTGGATATTGGCGAGTGAGGGAGTGGCAGCTGATACTCGCGAAGATCTGAGTGTGTTCACCTCCTCAAGTGTTACCAATCTAGCAGTTTTCGTTATGAAGTGTTCCCTATAGTCATCATCTTCTGTGAGACGTTGTTTTAAAAGTGTTACCTTCACTTCAAGAATGATTTTTAATGACGAAGTAAATTGCCATGCCCCGCCAGAGAATTCATGTAATTCTCTATTTCGCTGGAGTAATAGTCCCTAAAGTTGCTTAGGAGTCCTATAGGATCTGTGGCGAAGGCTGTGGGGATGGAATATTCCATCCTAGTAAGAGATCCCCCAGGTCCCCCACCCTGTTTATTAGGGATGTCTAAACATCTCCCCCACTGAGGAATTTCCATCACTTATTAGGTCACTAGCTCGATTGTTGTCATGAGGTCTAAGACCACTAGGGCCTGCCTGAGAGATGTGACCACCATCATCATCACTCATCACTTCCTCTCCCCCCCTCCCCCCAATTTGCATTGGACTGTCTAACCCCACTACCACCTAAGAGGCTATTGTCACGCTGTGCTTTGTCATGTTGTTCCTCTCCTACCTGACCCTGTGATGTCTTTACCTGCTTCTGAACCACCCCTGGAAAAATAATAATAATAATAATAAGGCAACACCTCCACCTTGCTAAACCCCATGACATAGCTCTCAAAAAGCTCTTAAGAGAAATAAAACTGGTGAGGGGTTATTCACTCACCTTCGGGGACATGTTTGTAGATGTTCAGAGGTCAAGTGCTCACACAGAGTGGTCCCACAACTATCACAGGTGAATGGAGTGAGGTCCAAAGTGGTATTACCACACATAGGCACACAAATCCGTCCTCTCTGGTAGGAAGGGTAGACGAGCGATGTTTACCTCCAATCAAGGAAATAGCATATAAATATACACTCACTCTCTCACACTCATGAAGATAGGAACCATCTTAATATTTCTCATTTGAAATTAATATCCATATATAAATAATAAATAAATAAATATATAAGTCATACCTCCACCACATGTTTCCTGTGAACTCCACTAGACTGTACACAGACAGTTTCCCCCACAAAAGAGACAGCTATAACTCGTATGCACAAAGAGAGGGGATGAGCTCCATCCGCAAATCCTGCAAATATCTCCAGGTTGCGACATCATGCTTCACCTAGAATAAATAAATATTATATATGCGAACAAGCCTGAATGGTCCCCAGGACTATATGTAATGAAAACTCACACCCCCAGTGACTCGAACCCATACTCCCAGAAGCAACGCAACTGGTAACTACAGGACGCCTTAATCCGCTTGACCATCACGACCGACATAGGAAGTGATAGCCTAAGCTATTTGAACCACTTCCCCCTCTGGCACCTGGATGGTTATCTTGGGCATATATTTTATCAAATCACCTCATTCTTTGGGGCACACGTAGGAACACAAATGCGAACAAGCTGAATGGTCCCCAGACTATATGCGAATGAAAACTCACAACCCAGAAGTGCTCGAACCCATACTCCCAGGAGCAACGCAACTGGTAATGCTATGATAAAGCACTGATATAATGCTATGCCCAAGATAACCATCCGGTGTCGGCGGGAAGTGGTTCATATAGATTAGGCTATCACTTCCTTATGTCCGGTCGTGATGGTCAAGCGTATTAAGGTGTCCTGTAGTTACCAGTTGCGTTGCTCCTGGGAGTATGGGTTCGAGTCACTTCTGGGGTGTGAGTTTTCATTGTATATAGTCCTGGGGACCATTCAGGCTTGTTTGCATTTGTGTTCCTCACGTGTTGCCCCAAAAAATGAGGTGATTTGATAAAATGCTATGCCCAAGATAACCATCCAGGTGCCGGCGGGGAAGTGGTTCATATAGCTTCGGCTATCACTTCCTTATGTCCGGTCGTGATGGTCAAGTGGATTAAGGCGTCCTGTACATACCAGTTGCGTTGCTCCTGGGAGTATGGGTTCGAGTCACTTCTGGGGAGTTTCAGTTATCTAGTCCTGGGGACCATTCAGGCTTGTTTGCATTTGTGTTCCTCACGTGTTGCCCCAAAAATGAGGTGATTTGATAAAATGCTATGCCCAAGATAACCATCCAGGTGCCGGCGGGGAAGTGGTTCATATAGCCTCGGCTATCACTTCCTTATGTCCGGTCGTGATGGTCAAGTGGTTTAAGGCGTCCCTGTACATACCAGTTGCGTTGCTCCTGGGAGTATGGGTTCGAGTCACTTCTGGGTGTGAGTTTTCAGTTGTATCTAGTCCTGGGGACCATTCAGGCTTGTTTGCATTTGTGTTCCTCACGTGTTGCCCCAAAAAATGAGGTGATTTGATAAAATGCTATGCCCAAGATAACCATCCAGGTGCCGGCGGGAAGTGGTTCATATAGCCTCGGCTATCACTTCCTTATGTCCGGTCGTGATGGTCAAGTGGTTTAAGGCGTCCCTGTACATACCAGTTGCGTTGCTCCTGGGAGTATGGGTTCGAGTCACTTCTGGGTGTGAGTTTTCAGTTGTATCTAGTCCTGGGGACCATTCAGGCTTGTTTGCATTTGTGTTCCTCACGTGTTGCCCCAAAAAATGAGGTGATTTGATAAATGCTATGCCCAAGATAACCATCCAGGTGCCGGCGGGGAAGTGGTTCATATAGCCTCGGCTATCACTTCCTTATGTCCGGTCGTGATGGTCAAGTGGTTTAAGGCATCCCTGTACATACCAGTTGCGTTGCTCCTGGGAGTATGGGTTCGAGTCACTTCTGGGGTGTGAGTTTTCAGTTGTATCTAGTCCTGGGGACCATTCAGGCTTGTTTGCATATATATAGATATATATATAATATATATATAATATATAATATATATATATATAAATAATATAATATATATATACCTTACGTACGACCACCATCTGGTATCGACCCTCGGGGGCTGTCCCAGTACGATACAAGGCTGTTGCAGTGCCGATCTCTCCAAGTGGAGGAATTACCAACAATTATCTTATCAATGTGCAGGGTTTTAGTCTTAGCAAATACTGATTGCATGTATGGAACTTCTATTCCTACAACACACTACAGTAGGTGTATTGTGTTATCCGGGCCTCTGATGATTGTTTTAAAGAAAACGGTGTGTGGAGGGCGTCTCGCTCTAGTACATATATGCTTTTTGGTTATCCTCGACCTGCTGGCACCCAGGAGGCCATCGGTGGTGGTTATCCTCGACCTGCTGGCAACCAGGAGGCAACGGTGTGGTTATCCTCAACCTACTGGCAACCAGGAGGCAACGGTGTGGTTATCCTCTACCTGCTGACAACCAGGAGGCAACGGTGTGGTTATCCTCTACCTGCTGGCAACCTGTTACAGGCAAGCAGGTGTGGTGATATCCTCGACCTACTGGCAACCAGGAGGCAACGGTGTGGTTATCCTCTACCTGCTGACAACCAGGAGGCAACGGTGTGGTTATCCTCTACCTGCTGACAACCAGGAGGCAACGGTGTGGTTATCCTCGACCTACTGGCAACCAGGAGGCAACGGTGTGGTTATCCTCTACCTGCTGACAACCAGGAGGCAACGTTCTGCCGCGAAAACGTCGCCGAGGACGGTACCTCCTCCTCCAGCCCGCCATGACGATCTGCATCATATTCGAAGTGGTTTTGCCAAAAACAGAAACGCTCGAATCAAGTCCTTCCTCCCCTGCGCAGAGCGCTGCTCCATCACTGCGACGAGAACAGGTTGGTCTCTCTCTCTCAGCTCTTCTCTCCCGCTTGTATACATTCTTGTGGAACAATTGAGTGCTTGCTCCAGAGCTGGCAGTTAAAGTTCAGCCCCGTTCTTTCAATCACGAGTCCTTTGCTTGTTGCATAGTATAATCACTGAGGTTTGGCAAGGACAGCGTGGTGCCCTTGTTTGCCTGGCAGAGTCACGTCTGGTATATAGATGCTTGGAGTTAGTTTTAATGTCTTTAATGTTGCATAATGGGCTAGTTCAAAGTTTTAATGGCAGGGTCGTTATCATAAGAGTGGTTGGGTTATGACTGCCACAACTCTCCCCTCCTTCCCCTCCCCCACCAGTGACCCACCACATGGGGTTGGTGAACACTGGGTTGTGACTGTTCTCTCTCGCTTGCCCTCACTGGCTGGAGAACATTGGGTTATGAACATCATCCCCACCTTTCCTCCCTGCAGTTGTGATACCACTGTTGTATTATGTAGTCAACATACCCCGCAACTCATCCCCCATAAAGCAAATATCCCCCCAAACTCATCCCCCATAAAGCAAATATCCCCCCAAACTCATCCCCCATAAAGCAAACCTTTCAATAACTCTTCCTCCATACGAGTAAATGGTCCTATTAGCCACTTTCCTCAGCGCTAGCTAGCAGCCATTAACCTTACCATCGTAACAATACGATCTGCTTAATGGGTGGAAGACTACCCTTCATCCCACTAATGCTGAAGCACCATTAACAGAGACTCGTATATCACGCTACACACAACGAAGGCAGCTATTTCTGCGAGCTGGGGAGGTATCCTTCACACAGAGGAAATGGGGCAGTGGCGCAGGATATATATCCATAGGTAATGGTTTGTATATGTTATCGACATACTTGATGATCCGGGAATAATATACTTATGCCTAATATAGTATATATATGATATAGTAGATATATACTATATTATATATATACTATATATAGGATATAGTTACTATGAACTAATAATATATATGTATATATTATCGAATGATGGGTCCGTTAGTCCTCTGTATGTAATAGTAAGTGATAGTGAAAGGGTGATATACGTATTACAGCTGGTAACGCCAATATGGTATATCGAACACCAGTATATTTCAGGCAGGCATTTGAATTGTGTTTAACTTTCTCCGTTTTATTGGACATAGTAATGTATGATTTTTAATGTTTATGACTCTTCCTTGTGTTTTTAATGAATGTGTAAATTTCAAAGTGTAAATGAATGATCAAATTAATTATTATTAAACCCATTAATATCCGACTCATAGTAACATGTCTTGCTTCTGCACCTACATACTGTTCTACCGGCAACAATCAGTGCTCTCACTACAATGGTTTACAGAACATTCAGTGCTCTCACTATAATGGTTTACACAACATTCAGTGCTGTCACTACAATGGTTTACACAACAATCAGTGCTCTCACTACAATGGTTTAAACAACATTCAGTGCTCTCACTATAATGGTTTACACAACATTCAGTGCTGTCACTACAATGGTTTACACAACATTCAGTTCTCTCACTACAATGGTTTACACAACAATCAGTGCTCTCACTACAATGGTTTACACAACATTCAGTGCTCTCACTATAATGGTTTACACAACATTCAGTGCTCTCACTATAATGGTTTACACAACATTCAGTTCTCTCACTACAATGGTTTACATAACATTCAGTGCTCTCACTATAATGGTTTACACAACATTCAGTTCTCTCACTACAATGGTTTACATAACATTCAGTGCTCTCACTATAATGGTTTACACAACATTCAGTGCTGTCACTACAATGGTTTACACAACAATCAGTGCTCTCACTACAATGGTTTAAACAACATTCAGTGCTCTCACTATAATGGTTTACACAACATTCAGTGCTGTCACTACAATGGTTTACACAACAATCAGTGCTCTCACTACAATGGTTTACACAACATTCAGTGCTGTCACTACAATGGTTTACACAACAATCAGTGCTCTCACTACAATGGTTTACACAACAATCAGTGCTCTCACTACAATGGTGTACACAACATTCAGTGCTCTCACTATAATGGTTTACACAACATTCAGTGCTCTCACTTCAATGGTTTACACAACATTCAGTGCTCTCACTACAATGGTTTACACAACATTCAGTGCTCTCACTTCAATGGTTTACACAACATTCAGTTCTCTCACTACAATGGTTTACAGAACATTCAGTGCTCTCATTACAATGGTTTACACAACATTCAGTTCTCTCACTACAATGGTTTACATAACATTCAGTGCTCTCACTATAATGGTTTACACAACATTCAGTTCTCTCACTACAATGGTTTACATAACATTCAGTGCTCTCACTATAATGGTTTACACAACATTCAGTGCTGTCACTACAATGGTTTACACAACAATCAGTGCTCTCACTACAATGGTTTACACAACATTCAGTTCTCTCACTACAATGGTTTACGCAACATTCAGTGCTCTCACTATAATGGTTTACACAACATTCAGTGCTCTCACTATAATGGTTTACACAACATTCAGTTCTCTCACTACAATGGTTTACATAACATTCAGTGCTCTCACTATAATGGTTTACACAACATTCAGTTCTCTCACTACAATGGTTTACACAACATTCAGTGCTCTCACTTCAATGGTTTACACAACATTCAGTGCTCTCACTATAATGGTTTACACAACATTCAGTGCTGTCACTACAATGGTTTACACAACAATCAGTGCTCTCACTACAATGGTTTACACAACATTCAGTGCTCTCACTATAATGGGTTTACAAAACATTCAGTGCTCTCACTACAAACAGTGTACACAGGAAATCAGTTTTCTCTTTCAAAAATGTTTTATATTGCATACTCAAATGAGACCCAAAGCCTTTGAGTAACATAAATATCCGAGAAATTCTTGTCTCCATAAAGTAACTACTTCCACAAAAGATAATTTTGCAATGGGATTATTAACTGAAACGCACTTCATTTTTAATCGGACATCTTTAAATTTACCAAATAACCCTTACAGATTCTATTTTTTATCTCTAACGAAGCAAAGATAGGGAGACCTAAACACTAAGAATGTTGAAGACGTTAGAGAGACTACATGCAATACTTAGCAACGGTATGCAACAAAAAAAACATCTTTAAAGTATCAGCCTGTCAATGCCAGACGATAGTACCTATAAGCCAAGACAGTGACTACCGTCACAGCAGTCAAGAGAGTATTAATGTCACAGGAGTGAAGATAGTACAAATGTCACGGCAGTCAGAGAGTATTAATATCACAGCAGTCAAGACAGTACATATATCACAGCAGTCAAAAACCAATTATGTCAGTTAAAATGATCAATTTAGATCACAGGCTCCAGAAACAGTTTACAGTAAAGGGCCTCACTCATACACCACCTCTAGTTTTCGGAGTTTACATTCCTAGCATAGGATGGATACCAGAACAATAATGAAGTAGAGGAATGAGAGGAGAAGAGAGAGGAGGAGAGGAGTAGAGAGAGAGGAGAGAGAGAGAGAGAGAGAGAGAGCGAGAGAGAGAGAGAGAGAGAGAGAGAGAGAGAGAGAGAGAGGAGTGGGTTACCACACAGAGGTCCCCATATGACCTTTACTTAAGCTTCCAGCTATTTCCACATCTTTCTGGAGGCTGAGGCGCCTTGATAAGGTAATTCTGGCATCAAACAGTCTTGGAGTCGTAGTGATGTGTCCTCCAGGCGGCCCAGACGGCACTTACAACAATTACTGAGAGTTCATTATAGAGTTTGTGAAGCAAGCAGAGGGCAGGGAGGTGAAGGAGAGAGAGAGAGACAGAGAGAGAGAGAGAGAGAGAGAGAGAGGAGAGAGGAGAGAGAGGAAGAGAGAGAGAGAGGGAAGAGAGCAGGAGAGAGGAGAGAGTGAGAGAGCGAGGAGAGAGAGAGAGAGAGAGAGAGAGAGAGAGAGAGAGAGAGAGAGAGAGAGAGAGGAGAGAGAGCTGATGACGAATTGAGAGAGAGAGAGAGAGAGAGCGAGAGAGGATAGAGAATAGCAGAGAGAGAGGAGAGAGAGAGAGAGAGAGAGAGAGAGAGAGAGAGCGAGAGAGAGAGGAGAGCATGAGATAGAGATGAGAAGAGAGAGAGAGAGCGAGAGAGAGATGAGATAGAGAGAGAGAGAAGAAGAGAGGAAGGCAGAGAGAGAGAAGACGAGATGAGAGAGAGAGAGAGAGAGCGAGAGAGAAAAAATAAGAGAAAAAATAAAAAAAAACTGAAAAAGAAAATAAAACAAAAAAAAAACGAAAAGAGAGAGAGAGAGAGAGGAGAGAGAGAGAGAGAGGAGCGAGGAGAGAGAGGGATAGGGAGAGAGAGAGAGAGAGAGGAGGAGCGCGAGAGAGAGAGAGAGCGAGGACAAGAGAGAGAAAGCGAGATAGAGAGTGAGAGAGAGCGATGAGTAGAGGAGAGAGAGAGAGAGAGATAGAGACGAGAGAGAGGAGAGGAGAGCGAAGAATAAGAGAGAGTCGACGAGAGAGAATGGAAGAGCGAAGAGAGCAGCCGATGAGAGGAGAGAGAATGAGAGCCCCGGAGAGAGAGAGAGAGAGATGAGAGAGCGAGAGTAGAGAGGGAGAGATGACGGAGAGAGATAAGAGAGAGAGATGTTTAGAGAGGACGAGAGAGAGATGAGGAGGAGAGAGAGGAGGAGAATTGAGAGAGAGAGAATGAAGAGAGAGAATGAGGAGATGAGAGGAGCGAGAGAGAGAGCGAGAAGAGAGGAGAGAGAGAGAGAGAGGAGAGAGAGATAGAGCAGAGAGAGAGAGAGAGAGAGAGAGGGGAGAGAGGAGAGAGCGAGAGAGAGAGAGAGAGAGAGCGAGAGAGAGAGAGAAGAGAGAGAGAGA
>WNGS01073772.1:0-11365 GCA_020271785.1 Procambarus virginalis
TTATTTGACATTTTTCGGTGATGCTGTGGTCACAAGCTGAACAGCAATGCTGATCGCTCATGCTGCGTGCGCCAGCCTTGGTTGCTCCAACAGTACTGTGCCTCTCACACTGAGAATATTGCCCACGATTTTTTTTTTAAATTGCATCTGGTTACAAGAGCCCTGAGGAAGCTACTGTGAAACCTGTGTAGCGCGGGCCATTGAATCGGGAATGGCACCCTATGGCGTATATTATACGCCATGCGCACCGTCGGACATGTTACTCAGGGCGTATATATACGCCATGCGCAGTTTAAGGGTAAATATGCCAAAACTTGAAGACAGAAGAAAAAGAGGTGATATGATCACTACATGCAAATAGTAACAGGAATTGATAAAATCGATAGGGAAGATTTCCTGAGACCTGGAACTTTAAGAACAAGAGGTCATAGATATAAACTAGCTAAACACAGATGCCGAAGAAATATAAGAAAATTCACTTTCGCAACAGAGGGTAGATGGTTGGAACAGTTAGGGAGAAGATGGTGGAGGCCAAGACCGTCAGTAGTTTCAAAGCGTTATATGACAAAGAGTGCTGGGAAGACGGGACACCACGAGCGTAGCTCTCATCCTGTACCTACACTTAGGTAATTACACTGTACATGCATTGCAAAACAAATGCTAAAACTCAACAAATACACAAGCAAGTGGCCCCATAGAACAAACACAGATTCCAGGATGGACAGCACTTATCTGAAAAAAAACTGGGACAGAAAGAGAAGCATTACCGCAAATGTGATTAAAGTAAGCGCCAGGCAATATGACTAAGGATTCAAAGTTTGTAGATCGAGAAGGAAGGTATGCAGTCCCTTGAGGTGCACAGGTGCTACTAATGTGAGAATTGCTTCACCACCATGTGGTTCATGAGTCACAGGTCTTCAATGTCTCATTTTCTATGCTTTGTCAACCTTGCTGTCATCTGTTTTGATTCATCCACCTTTCTGGTACCCTTTTCTTGATTAGGGTAATCTACATTTCCCTTCTCCTTGTGCCTCTATAGAGGAGCCAGGTTTTGACTTTTGTCCCTGTTAGGCTTATATATGACTCAAAAGGTCTGGCATGGATTGAATTGGGTGGAGCTTGCTAGGTGGCAAGCATCAAAGAGCCACCATTAAGAACTCTCTAAGTAAAACATGAGGAAATACTTCTTCGGGAACAGTTGTGGAACAGATTACAAGACATGGGGCAACAGCTTCAAGCTCAACAAGCCACAATGTAGGACAGAAAACAGATGCTTTTACACCAACAGGGTTATAAATACATGAAATCACCTACCAATTGAAGTTGTAAATGCCAAGACATTAATGTACTTCAGTTTAAAACTCCGATAGAAAAAATCCTCAGGAACAATTGGACAACCTTTGACAAACCATTAGCTTCCTGTCCCTTTTGAAGACACTAGAGAGATTGTGGCTCTCAGGTAAATTCAGATGAAAAAAGTAAAGAATGCTATAAAAACACAGTAGAATTTAAAATGTAATCCGATAAAATGTTTGAGAAAGTTGGGTCATCATAACTCGAGCTGAACTACAATTAAACAATTACACTCACATGTAATCCTTCAACATGCATAACATTCAACAAATATGTAATATAATTATACAGTAATAATGTACACAAATAGGAACTTAATGCAATATGCACAATTTTATGAAGTGGAGAACTAGCTCCTACTACACTGTGCACGAACATCCAAGAGCAAAATAATCCTTGTCACTCTCTTTATCAGCTTAGAAACTATTTTTCTTCTGTACCATGTTATTTACCTGTATTTATAAACAAAGTAACTATTGCTATAGATGGATTATATGACTAAAATGTTATACAGTATATATACACTAATTGTATTTTTATGTCTTGCAAATTATGAATATTAATACAACTGATCATGCAATTAAAAGTCATAGATGGATCGAATTTGTCTGCATTTTGAATGAACTAAGACTAATGTTACATCAGGCATTCATCACAGCATTGCTATGGACTTTAGCTTGGTGGCGTTTGAGGCTGCCAAGGTTTAAGAACTGCTCATTACATTCTATACAAATATATTTATCAAACATCTGTGAACTTCTGGTGTTCCCATGCTGCATAGGTAGAGGAACAAACTGATTGAAGTTTCCATTGCTGTAATTTGGTGGGATAAAGTTTGAACTCTCAACTCCTGTAGTGTGTAGCTTCAAATGGCTACTTAAGTCAAGTAGACTGGAGACACTAATCCCACAATTATGACAGGCATATGTTTTCTCACCTAAATGAACTTCCATGTGCTGCTCCAAATAAGCTATTGAGGGAAAAGTTGATGTGCAAAACTCACAAGAAATTGGAGCACATACAGAGAAAACACCAGGAACATTAGTTTTCTTTTGTACAAGAGATAAATCTGACTGGGTAGGCTGAGCATGTTCCACTAAGGGATCAAGGGAGTTGTTAGGGGCAGTTGAGTGTGTCAGTGGGTCTTCATTTATAGGTAAAGAATAATTTTCTTTATAAAAATGTTTACAGTCACTTAAATTGGGATTTGAATCCAAGTTGTTCATTTCAAAATTTTCAGCTGACACCGGAGACTCGGACTCCTTCATTTCCAGCGGTAGATCTGCATTGTGGGCTCTTTTAGCATGGATGACCATATATCTGTGCTTTTCAAATCCTGAGTGGCAATGTGGACAAACATGGGGTTTATGTTTATGAAGCATTTTTTTATGTTTGTTTAGTGCACTACGACTTGAGAAGCTCCGTTCACAAATGTCACATTTTGGTTTAATGCCATCATTAGCATGGGAAGCTTGGTGATTCTTACGCTTACTCTCTGTCTGGCAAACTTTACCACAAACATCACATGTAAATGGTTTCACTCCCAAGTGTAATTTCCTGTGCGTTTCCAGATTCTCCTGACAATTAAACTTTTCTGCACATTCTGGTATGCTGCATATGAACTGAAGTGTTTTGGATCTTGATTTTTTGGCATCCCTTGCCTCCATAGGAAATACAGTGGGTCTCTTTTGAGCTTCATTAGAAACAGCCATCAGATTATTTGTTCCCACGACTGCCTCACGTTCCATGGCACCACGACCTAATGCATCATGCAGCATGCCTTGTGGCAAAATATATTCATCTCTAGATATCATCCCTTGGTGAATATCATGTTCCATTGAAGCAATTGATATTCTTCACTTCTTTGATATGTCCTAAATCTTTATGAGTTCTGTAATCAATTTTTCTGGTGCTACTTATATTCCATTTATTGTCTTGAAGTCTTTTACAAGACCTCACATCATAAGGAAGCCTGGAAAAAAATATTCTTACATAATTATTCTAAGCAAAATTATTTAAAAAGAACAAGCATCAAAATATTAGAGAGCACCCTCCCACATACTGACCTCCCTAAACTGATTCCTAAAAATATCAGTCCAAATCATCCCACTAGATTCCTTCCCCACTTTCACTACCCCAAAAATGTTGAATTTATAGAAAAAATAATCAATGTACTGAAATACTTCTTTCTGCTGGGTCCTTGGTAGACCCCTGATGCTTGCTGCTTGGTAAGCTCCACCCATTTCAATTCATGCCAGGCCTTTGCGAGTCATTGCAAGCCTACCGAGGACCAGAGGCCAAAACTTGACCCCCCTGAAAAGAGGCGCAAGAAGCAGTGGTTCCGCAATCACACTGTCGTGTCATGATCCACAGCAAGGCTCATAAATCTTAATCTCAAAAACTTTCCCTCATAAATTATTCATTCACTTTTTTTCCTACCATCCTCCTTCTGTTAAGAAAGTGTCCTCGTCTCTCTTTTCCTCCGCGCTCTACGCATCAGTGACCCTCAGTTTCATGATTCTGAAATTGCCTTTATCTACAAATCATTCTCTCGCCTTGGTTACCCTTTGCATTTCATCAACTGTGCCTACTCTCAAGCTAAACAAAATTTCTTTCATCCTAAGCCTGCTTCCAACATTAGTAGCACTGTACTATGCCTTCCCTTCATATCCAAACTCAAAACTTTTACCAATACCTTTCGTCCTCTTGACATTAAACTCGCCTTTCGACAAACTAACACACTTCGTAGCAATCTAGCTCACACTGCTCCTCCTGCTTCTAATGCTGCTGGTGTCTACTCTATTTCCTGTTCGTCTTGTCCTCTCCAATACTTTGGCGAAACTGGCCGTACACTGAATGACAGACTTAAAGAACACAAGAGAAGTGTTAAGTCTGCAGACACTAACAATGCTCTCTTCTGCCATGTGAGGGATTCTAATCATCCCATTGATTGGTCTTCCTCCAAAATAATCTTTCCTGCCTCTACTCTACACAGACGCCGTCTTGTGGAATCAGCTCTAATACACAATGTACCCAACATGAACTTGAGTCCTGGCTTTGTTGCTGTGGACTCTTCCCTTTCACACTATATACTGAAATGCTCTAATCTTTCTAACAAACATGACCTAACATAAGCCTACCCCTTCCATTTATCTTTCTTTCTCTTTCCATTTCTTTCTCTCTTCTCCTACGCTCCCTTGCTATCCTCTTATTCCTATCTCCTTCTCATTCGGTGGTTATAATAGGAGCTGCCTCGTATGGGCCAATAGGCCTTCTGCAGCTCTTATTATTATTATTACTATCCCCCTCTACTACACCTTACTTTGCTCCTCAGCTCTCTCTTGCCTATTTATTGCCTGTCTCTACTTCCTCATCACAATCGACTTAAGAATGGTCCAGGATGGACCGAAACGTCGTTGTCCCTTCACCTTCTAGTGTGTGGTCTGGTCAATATAATACATTCATTATATATATATATATATATATATATATATATATATATATATATATATATATACACACACAAATATACATCTATACTGCATGGGTCCTTAGCTCACAATTGAGGCCCTGGGTCCAATCCCTGGGAACACAGAAATGAATGGGCATCATTCCTTTCCTCTGATGTGCCTGTTCACATAGGCATTAAATAGGCACCGAGGAGTTTGAAAATTGTTGCAGGCAACATTCTGGGGAAGGTCAGCAGGTTGGCCCAGACTGGTTCCCAACTGGTGGGTTGCGCCCCAAAACAAAATTTCTTTTTTGAATAATTAAAAATGGAACCAATCCCAAAATGGCTGGGGAACTACCAGCTAGGGAGGCTGGGGAACCACCGGCTAGGGAGAGTAGGGAACCACTGGCTAGGGAGGCTGGGGAACCACCAGCTAGGGAGAGTAGGGAACCACTGGCTAGGGAGGCTGGGGAACCACCGGCTAGGGAGAGTAGGGAACCACCGGCTAGGGAGAGTAGGGAACCACTGGCTAGGGAAGCTGGGGAACCACCGGCTAGGGAGAGTAGGGAACCACCGGCTAGGGAGAGTAGGGAACCACTGGCTAGGGAGAGTAGGGAACCACTGGCTAGGGAAGCTGGGAAACCACTGGCTAGGGAGAGTAGGGAACCACCGGCTAGGGAGAGTAGGGAACCACCGGCTAGGGAGAGTAGGGAACCACTGGCTAGGGAGAGTAGGGAACCACCGGCTAGGGAGAGTAGGGAACCACCGGCTAGGGAGAGTAGGGAACCACCGGCTAGGGAGAGTAGGGAACCACCGGCTAGGGAGAGTAGGGAACCACTGGCTAGGGATCCTCGATAAGCCCAAGTACAGGCTACCAGTCCACGACAGGGGGGGGGGTTGTAATCGCCGGGCTCCAATACAACAAAACAACCAGGGATTGCAAGAGCCTATACAACCAAAATATATCAACAAAAAATTACTTCAGTATTCTACAATATCATTTTATCAATCCTTATCAGCATAACTTATTATTTAAACAAACATTTATGAATAATAATTACAAAATAAGTTAATATTCACCCTTAAAAACTGCATTAAAGACATTGGATGTCCAGACAGACGTAAACTTTGTTGTGTTGATTTTGGGGCGACGACGATCGTGGGATCGGACTTTCAGATGTAAACTTTGTTGTGAGAAAGATACGAGGCTAACAATATTATCATCTCGCCACAAAACAAATAAAATGAGATGATTTAGCCATAAATTTACTTCGTTTAAAACAAACATGACAAAAATTACAAAAAAATCACAACTGTAATGATTTGTACAAATAATTTATGAATATATTTTAGGCTTTTAAATCTAAATCAAGTCAAATACATTTATTTATTTATAAATATTCGTGTTTATAAATATATATTTATATAAAATTCGGAGGAATTCGTGTTTCACGCATGCTAAATAGTTTGTCTTTGTCCATCATGTCAGTTCCTCAGAGAATTTTATAGATGGTGATCAAGTCTCTCGTCTATCTTCCAGGGACGTGAGATTTATTTCCTGTAGCCTTTCCTCTTAGCTCATACCTCTCAGTTCTGGGACTAGTCTGCTGGCATACCTCTGAATCTTTCCTAACTCTTATGTTTACCTAATATCTCAACCAGTTTATCTCAACCAGTTTAAGATAAAAAAAACAGCACTACCTAATAAATTCCCTGTAACCTACCTTACCCCTCTATTGTCAATCCATGTCTGTTTTTTTTAATCAACGCTGTTTGTCGACCTAATTGTATTTGTGCTGCTTTTTCAGCCATGTTCCCCCCTTTTTTTATCTCTATTTTATTTGTTCTCAACACATTTTATTCTTTATACTCAATTAGTATTAAGCTTTAGTCATTAATGTTTTTCATGCCCGAAACGCTTTGCGTAATAGTGGCTTTAGGCATTGTATGTACTAGCTCTATCTATAAATCCATCATTCTTTGTAAAATCTCATGTATGTATGTACCTTACCTAAATAAACATTTATTTATTTTTTTATTTTAATTTGGCCTGTTGACCTGTACTTAGACAAGACACTCAACTTCAGCACCCATATACAACACATAACTAAAAAGGTTTCTAAAACAGTTGGTATACTCTCTAAGATCAGATATTATGTACCTGACTCTGCTCTCCTCTCATTCTATTATGCACTTATCTATCTCTGTTTTACTTATGGTATCTGTGCTTGGGGTTCAACCTCTGTAAACTGCCTCAACCCCATCATCATCCAGAAAAAATCTGCTATCAGGACAATAACTATGCCTTCAGACAACACACAGCTCCCTTGTTCAAATCCCTAAACATGCTAAACATAAATTCACTCCATATATTCTCTTGTGTAAATTACGTTTATAAACCCTTTTTCTAAGTGCAAACCCTGTTCTGAAACTCTTCCTGGACAGATGTAATAAAACACATGCCCACCACACCAAACATAAATATCTCTTTGATATCCCCAGAGTCAAACTTAATCTATGTAAACACTCTATGCAAATAAAGTGATCTAGTCTATGGAACTCACTCCCTAATGATTTGAAAAGCTGTCCAACTTTTGCCTTATTCAAAAATAAAACCAAAAAGTACCTATAATTTCATCTTCATTGTTTTCTACCATGGGCTTTATCTTCACACTGTATCTAGTGCTACTCAATCCCCCAATATTTGTACCTAAGCCATATTACTTTACCATTGTAATCTTAGATATCATCTGATAGCATGGCTGTTGTATTGAGTGCATTTTCTACTGCATTATTCCTTGAAACTTTTCCTCGAAATGATCCTCACATGGTGCTTCAGTGAACCAATGTATAACCCTGAAATGCTATCCTTATGTACCTAGTAATCCTTGCTTCTTTATTGTGTATTATTCTGATCTGTTTTTGTGTAAAAATGTCTTCAAATTACCTGTAAACATTTTTTGTCGATTTTACTGTAATTATTCTACTTAAAATTATCTGTATCTGTAAAGAAAAGCTGTAAAATACATGCTAACATTTTTTATCAATTTTACTATTAATTTATAAAAAAAAAATATGTTAGTTTAAGGACTAGCCTGAAACGCTATGCGTGCTAGTGGCTTTACAAGAATGTTAATTCAACTTATTTTCTGTATTCTTTGTTAACCCCCAATGTAACTTCTTGTATATAAATAAATAAATAGTTTAGTTTAGTTCATTTATTATGCACCCCATACCCATCTTGTGGGCGGTAGTGGAAAGGGTTACAGAGGCACATAATGGGCTCAGGGACTGAACCCCACAATTCATTTAGCTAAGCATGTTACAATCTTGATGAGCTAGTTACAAAATTCAGTATAAGTCGTCACATCAACAATGGGTTCGAGATCGACCACAAGTACAGTTTCTAAATTAAGCAACTGACATATGTGGAGAGCTAGTGTTACAATAGATATGTTTGTTCTGCACACCGCCCCCCATCCAGCGGGCAGCGGTGGATAGATTACAATCACTCTTAGTTACTACCTACAGTTAGCAAACTGGGGATATTTGGCTAAAATTTCTGGTAGCAGATCATTTTGAATGAAATATTTACACATCGTTGGTACACTGATTATAGAATTGTGTCTGAATTCACGTATCTTTTCGCACTCCATCACATAGTGTGTGCGAATAATTTTGTTGACACAGTTTACATTTGGTCAGGTCTACATCAGCAGATAAATAAATGGGCACTGCCTTTCTAACGAAAGGCGGTGGAATTTCTGACCAGGAAGGAGGGAAGAAACATTTGAGCACCGTGTTCCGCAAGGCGCGGTGCGGCCAGTCTGGGTGGCATAAATACCTTGGGAGGCGAGGTCTCGCCCTCACTCCGCTCACGACACGGCCCGCGACGCTCAAGCTCCTCATCGACACCCGCTCCTCATCGACACGTGGGCCAGTACTCTTACTGCTTCTCCAGAAACACTTTACTGTTTCTGTGGTTACTGCTTACTACTGCGTCTTCTCAAGAAATGGACCCCATGCCCGCTACTATGGTCCCAGATCTGATGCTCCCTGATCCTCTGGGCCCTTCGACATCCCAGGCTGGTACGGCAGGGGCCCTCTGCCCTATTCAGCAAATCCTAAGGTAAGAGTTTTACTGTTCAAGTTAGCCAGGCCCATCCCCAGTGTGGCGTGTGTTTGCGCCGTCCCTCGCGGTCCGTTTGGTGCCGCCTTAGCTAGTTCCTCGGGCCTTCTGCCTTTTCGCCTGCCTGGGGTTGCAGGTGCGCCCTCCAGGTCGGGACTTGTGTGCTGGTTGCTGTTGCCACAACGACCGGGCCGGCGTGTGTTCCGTGCCGTGCCTGCGCGGGATGCGCCAGGTCGCGCTTCCTCCCAAACGCGCTCTTGGGGCACCGGCCTGTCATGTTCCCTAGGCGTGACACGCCCGGGCACGCGTGATTGGCAAGGCTCCCTTCAAGTGGCTTGGCGTCGCCCTCTGAGGCCACGTGGCCAGGCTCGGTGGTCCCGTGCCCTGGGGCCCAAAACCGGGAGGCGGCGCCCTAGTGGCTCGGAGCTCAGTGGAGCACTCGTCCCAGGTGTGCCTTTCGCTTTCTTTCTGCCCTCCTGAGTTCTTTGCTGTGGGTTACCCAGGCGTCTTTCCTGGAGCCTGATTTGCTGTGTCTCTAGGCCTGCCCCTAGGGGCCATGTTTCGTGCCGTGCCTGGTCGTGCGTGCACGGCCAGGCTCACTACCGCGGCCCGGCGTCGCCCTCTGCGGCGACGCCACGTGGCCCGTCTCAGTGGTCCTGTCCCCTAGGGGCCCATACCCGGTAGGCGGCGCCCACGTGGCTTGGAGCTCGGTCGAGCTCAAGTGTGCCCCTTTGTTTCTTTCCTCCCCTCCCAGGCGTTTTCCTGGACCCGGGCCCGTTGCGTCCCCTAGGTCTGTCCTAGGGCACAAGGTTCGTCACGCAGAAGTCGTGCGTGCCCGGCCGGGCTCCCGGTGTCCGGCCTGGCATCACCCTGGGGGGGCGACGCCACCTGGTCGGGTTAGTTAGTTGTCTTTGTCCCTAGGGGCCCATGCTATGGGCGGCATCACCCCCGTGACATGGCGCCCCGTGGAGCACTTGCCTTGGGTTGTGTTCTGCTTCCTTCCTGACCCTCTCCCTCTCGACTCGGCCACGAGTTGCCCTTGTGTGTGCGGTGCCCCGGCGGGTAGGCCCTTGTTTTCTCGCTAAAGGCTGCCTTTGTGTCAGCCGGTGTCGCCCGGCATGTTCGTTCACAGACATTCGTCTGGCCGGCGTGGCCCAGCTTGTTTGCTGTTTGTCCGACCGGCGTAGCTCGGTTTGTTCGTACCCAGACGCTTGTCTAGCTGGTGCGCCCAGCCTGTTCGTCCCAGTTGTTGTCTGGCTGGTGTAGGGCAGCTTGTTTGTCCCAGACGTTTGTCTGGCTGGTGTAGCCCAGCTTGTTCGTCCCAGACGTTTGTCTGGCTGGTGTAGCACAGCTTGTTCGTCCCAGACCTTGTCTGGCTGGTGTAGCCCAGCTTGCTCGTCCCAGACGTTTGTCTGGCTGGTGTAGCCCAGCTTGTTCGTCCCAGACGTTTGTCTGGCTGGTGTAGCTCAGTTTGTTCGCCCCAACGTTTGTCTGGCCGGTGTAGCCCAGCTTGTTCGTCCCAGACGTTGTCTGGCTGGTGTAGCCCAGCTTGTTAGTCCCAGACGTCTGTCTGGCTGGTGTAGCCCAGCTTTGTTCGTCCCAGTCGTTTGTCTGGCTGGTGTAGACCAGCTTGTTCGTCCCAGATGTTTGTCTGGTTGGTGTAGCTCAGCTTGTTCGTCCCAGACGTTTGTTTGGCTGGTGTAGCCCAGCTTGTTCGTCCCAGACGTTTGTCTGGCTGGTGTAGCCTAGCCTTGTTCATCTCAGTCGTTTGTCTGGCTGGTGTGGAACGGTTTGTTCGTTCCAGATGTTTGTCTGGCTGGTGTAGCCCATTCTGTCCGCCACAGACGCCATGTCTGATCGGCGGAGCCCGGTTTGTTCGTCCCCAGACGTTTATCCTGGCCAGTGTAAACGGATTGTGCGTCCCGGCCGCTAGGGCTGGCCGGTGCATCTCGGTCCGTTCGTCCCCAGATGTTTGCTTGCCCGGTGTCGCACGTTATGGTCGACCAGCGGTCTGCTTTGCCCGGCGTAGCCCGGCCTGTCTACCGTTTGGGTGGGCCATGCTTGTTCTCTCTTTTTATGTTTCTAATTTAATTATTTCAATGCTCCGCTTTCTGTTGTCTAGTACTTCCTACTATTCTTATTGCAGCGTTAAAGCAGTGGTCATCGCTGTGGGATAATTTTCTATTCGATCCATTAATGTAACCTCACTTGTATGTATATACCTTACCTGAATAAACATATTTATTTTTATTTATTTAATTTAATCTGTTTCACTTTTGAGATTATTATCGTTTTACTCTAGCCAAACTATTCTCTGATTAGTACTGTTTAATTATCCATTCTATCACTTGTACATTACACTACTGTTTAATTATCCATTCTATCACTTGTACATTACAGGCTTATTCTTTCCAAGCTATCCTTGCATTTAC
>WNGS01073774.1:0-10052 GCA_020271785.1 Procambarus virginalis
CCCCGGAGGCAATCCACAACAGTTGACTAACTCCCGCGAAAACAACATCTTTTGATATGTGAACAGTGTCATCAGGTGAAAGGAAACATTCACAAAATTCTTCCTTCCTACCGCGGGAATCGAACCCGGAACCATACGGCTGTGAACGTAATGTTCTTAAATATCTAAAGTGTACAAGAAGTTTAATTTGATAATATTTTAGTTTAAATAGTTGACATAAATGTATTCATATGTGGGCAGCTGTATATATATTATATATGTAGTATATCTCTCACTAATAAGATACCAGAGATATCTCCTACTAATAAGGTACTGCAGTGAGATATCTCTCACTAATAAGGTACCAGTGAGATACTTCTAACTAATAAGATACCAATGAGATATCTTACTAATAAGGTATGGCTGAGATATCTCTCTTACTGTGCCTGGTGAACTCCTCTTGACCCATCCTCTTCAAAATGGAGTCCTCGCTTTCTTGTGTGGTGGTGCTACTCTTGCTCTCTCTCCTTGTGTGGTGGTGCTGCTCTTACTCTCTCTCCTTGTGTGGTGGTGCTGCTCTTACTCTCTCTCTCCTTGTGTGGTGGTGCTACTCTTGCTCTCTCTACTTGTGTGGTGGTGCTACTCTTACTCTCTCCCTCCTTGTGTGGTGGTGCTGCTCTTGATCTCTCTCTCCTTGTGTGGTGGTGCTACTCTTGCTCTCTCTCCTTGTGTGGTGGTGCTGCTCTTGCTCTCTCTCCTTGTGTGTGGTGCTACTCTTGCTCTCTCTCCTTGTGTGGTGGTGCTGCTCTTGCTCTCTCTCTCCTTGTGTGGTGGTGCTGCTCTTACTCTCTCTCCTTGTGTGGTGGTGCTACTCTTACTCTCTCTCCTTGTGTGGTGGTGCTACTCTTGCTCTCTCTCCTTGTGTGGTGGTGCTACTCTTGCTCTCTCTCCTTGTGTTGTGGTGCTACTCTTGCTCTCTCTCCTTGTGTGGTGGTGCTGCTCTTGCTCTCTCTCCTTGTGTGGTGGTGCTACTCTTGCTCTCTCTCCTTGTGTGGTGGTGCTACTCTTACTCTCTCTCCTTGTGTGGTGGTGCTACTCTTGCTCTCTCTCCTTGTGTGGTGGTGCTACTCTTGCTCTCTCTCCTTGTGTGGTGGTGCTACTCTTGCTCTCTCTCCTTGTGTGGTGGTGCTGCTCTTGCTCTCTCTCCTTGTGTGGTGGTGCTACTCTTGCTCTCTCTCCTTGTGGTGGTGCTACTCTTGCTCTCTCTCCTTGTGTGGTGGTGCTGCTCTTGCTCTCTCTCTCCTTGTGTGGTGGTGCTGCTCTTGCTCTCTCTCCTTGTGTGGTGGTGCTGCTCTTGCTCTCTCTCTCCTTGTGTGGTGGTGCTACTCTTGCTCTCTCTCCTTGTGTGGTGGTGCTGCTCTTGCTCTCTCTCTCTCCTTGTGTGGTGGTGCTGCTCTTGCTCTCTCTCCTTGTGTGGTGGTGCTACTCTTACTCTCTCCCTCCTTGTGTGGTGGTGCTGCTCTTGCTCTCTCTCCTTGTGTGGTGGTGCTGCTCTTGCTCTCTCTCCTTGTGTGGTGGTGCTGCTCTTGCTCTCTCTCCTTGTGTGGTGGTGCTACTCTTACTCTCTCCCTCCTTGTGTGGTGGTGCTGCTCTTGCTCTCTCTCCTTGTGTGGTGGTGCTACTCTTACTCTCTCCCTCCTTGTGTGGTGGTGCTGCTCTTGCTCTCTCTCTCCTTGTGTGGTGGTGCTACTCTTGCTCTCTCTCCTTGTGTGGTGGTGCTGCTCTTGCTCTCTTCTCTCCTTGTGTGGTGGTGCTACTCTTGCTCTCTCTCTTGTGTGGTGGTGCTACTCTTACTCTCTCCTCCTTGTGTGGTGTGCTGCTCTTGATCTCTCTCTCCTTGTGTGGTGGTGCTACTCTTGCTCTCTCTCCTTGTGTGGTGGTGCTGCTCTTGCTCTCTCTCCTTGTGTGGTGGTGCTACTCTTGCTCTCTCTCCTTGTGTGGTGGTGCTACTCTTGCTCTCTCTCCTTGTGTGGTGGTGCTGCTCTTGCTCTCTCTCCTTGTGTGGTGGTGCTACTCTTGCTCTCTCTCCTTGTGTGGTGGTGCTACTCTGCTCTCTCTCCTTGTGTGGTGGTGCTACTCTTGCTCTCTCTCCTTGTGTGGTGGTGCTGCTCTTGCTCTCTCTCCTTGTGTGGTGGTGCTGCTCTTGCTCTCTCTCCTTGTGTGGTGGTGCTACTCTTGTTCTCTCTCCTTGTGTGGTGATGCTGCTTTTGCTCTCTCTCCTTGTGTGGTGGTGCTACTCTTGCTCTCTCTCCTTGTGTGGTGGTGGTGCTCTTGCTCTCTCTCCTTGTGTGGTGGTGCTGCTCTTGCTCTCTCTCTCCTTGTGTGGTGGTGCTGCTCTTGCTCTCTCTCCTTGTGTGGTGGTGCTACTCTTGCTCTCTCTCCTTGTGTGGTGGTGCACCAGTTGATTGACAGTTGATTGGCGGGACCAAAGAGCCGAAGCTCAACCCCCGCAAGCACAACTAGGTGCTCTCTCTCCTTGTGTGGTGGTGCTACTCTTGCTCTCTCTCCTTGTGTGGTGGTGCTACTCTTGCTCTCTCTCCTTGTGTGGTGGTGCTACTCTTGCTCTCTCTCCTTGTGTGGTGGTGCTACTCTTACTCTCTCTCCTTGTGTGGTGGTGCTACTCTTGCTCTCTCTCTCCTTGTGTGGTGGTGCTGCTCTTGCTCTCTCTCCTTGTGTGGTGGTGCTGCTCTTGCTCTCTCTCTCCTTGTGTGGTGGTGCTGCTCTTGCTCTCTCTCCTGTGTGGTGGTGCTACTCTTGCTCTCTCTCCTTGTGTGGTGGTGCTACTCTTACTCTCTCCCTTGTGTGGTGGTGCTGCTCTTGCTCTCTCTCCTTGTGTGGTGGGTGCTACTCTTGCTCTCTCTCCTTGTGTGGTGGTGCTGCTCTTGCTCTCTCTCCTTGTGTGGTGGTGCTGCTCTTGCTCTCTCTCTCCTTGTGTGGTGGTGCTGCTCTTGCTCTCTCTCCTTGTGTGGTGGTGCTACTCTTGCTCTCTCTCCTTGTGTGGTGGTGCTACTCTTGCTCTCTCTCCTTGTGTGGTGGTGCTACTCTTGCTCTCTCTCATTGTGTGGTGGTGCACCAGTTGATTGACAGTTGATTGCGGGACCAAAGAGCCGAAGCTCAACCCCCGCAAGCACAACTAGGTGCTCTCTCTCCTTGTGTGGTGGTGCTACTCTTGCTCTCTCTCCTTGTGTGTGGGTGCTACTCTTGCTCTCTCTCCTTGTGTGGTGGTGCTACTCTTGCTCTCTCTCCTTGTGTGGTGGTGCTACTCTTGCTCTCTCTCCTTGTGTGGTGGTGCTACTCTTGCTCTCTCTCCTTGTGTGGTGGTGCTACGCTTGCTCTCTCTCCTTGTGTGGTGGTGCTACTCTTGCTCTCTCTCCTTGTGTGGTGGTGCTGCTCTTACTCTCTCTCCTTGTGTGGTGGTGCTACTCTTGCTCTCTCTCCTTGTGTGGTGGTGCTGCTCTTGCTCTCTCTCCTTGTGTGGTGGTGCTGCTCTTGCTCTCTCTCTCCTTGTGTGGTGGTGCTGCTCTTGCTCTCTCTCCTTGTGTGGTGGTGCTACTCTTACTCTCTCTCCTTGTGTGGTGGTGCTACTCTTACTCTCTCTCCTTGTGTGGTGGTGCTGCTCTTGCTGTGTGAAACCTAACATAGAAATTTGGTCAAGCCTTTAACCTAATCTACCTAACCTAACCTATCCTAACCTAACCTAACCTAACCTAACCTAACCTAACCTAATACACTAAATCAGTAGTTCATGTTCCTAATATAATAGATTATTATATGCAGAAAAGAACCAATCTGGATTTAAAAAGAAAAAGAAAATCATTCTGCCTGTTAGGCACATTGGACTTTGCATACTAAGCCAAGAAGTGTGCTTCTGGCTATTTATCACATCCTATATATATATATATATATATATATATATATATATATATATATATATATATATATATATATATATATATATGTCGTACCTAGTAGCCAGAATGCACTTCTCGGCCTACTATGCAAGGCCCGATTTGCCTAATAAGCCAAGTTTTCCTGAATTAATATATTGTCTCTAATTTTTTTCTTATGAAATGATAAAGCTATCCATTTCATTATGTATGAGGTCAATTTTTTTTATTGGAGTTAAAATTAACGTAGATATATGACCGAACCTAACCAACCCTACCTAACCTAACCTATCCTATCTTTATAGGTTAGGTTAGGTTAGGTAGCCGAAAAAGTTTGGTTACGTTAGGTTAGGTAGGTTAGGTAGTCGAAAAATTATTAATTCAAGAAAACTTGGCTTATTAGGCAAATCGGGCCTTGCATAGTAGGCTGAGAAGCGCGTTCTGGCTACTAGGTACGACATATATATATATATATATATATATATATATATATATATATATATATATATATATATATATATATATATATATATATATATATATATATATACAGAACAAAAAAATCAACTGAATTCATTAGTTGGATCTGGAGGCCCGAACCGGTGCCAAAACAGGAATGCATTAGGCAATGATGTGGTGGAGGCTGACTCCATACACAGTTTCAAGTGTAGATATGATAGAGCCCAGTAGGCTCAGGAACCTGTGCACCAGTTGATTGACAGTTGATTGGCGGGACCAAAGAGCCGAAGCTCAACCCCCGCAAGCACAACTAGGTGAGCACACATTAAAATTACCATTCCAAGTACAGCAGTTAAGCCATCGTATAGGCTATTGAAAATAATTCTCTCTAACTACACAGTAATTATTTCGTGGAAGTTTCCAACATTAACTGTTCAGTACACTCACTGGGCCTGAAGGAACGTAATAATTAATAATTCTGTTATTGAGTCTCTCTAAATTAATTTTACCATGATAATTGTTTTTTTTCTTAATTTATTAAACAATGAATCTCATCTGGATTAATATTATTGGCCATCGTGGTAATGTTTGTGTGTCGTTAAAAACATTAAAGGAAATGATCTTGTCCGCGTGTAGTTCTAAATTGTACAGGTGCTCTTCATCTTGTGGCCGCGACTCTTCTCTATCAATGTATGGATGTGCAGGTTAGGTTAACTCACGTCTCCCTTCTCCTGCTGCTTCTCTCTTGCAGTGACTTGAGAATCGAATTATTTTAGTCTTTCCTAGTAAGTTAAGCCTCTCGGTTCTAGGAGTAGCCTGATGGTATATCTTTAGATTTTCTTACGCATCGGTTTTTGTTTTAATGAGATAAAGAACTCCCATTGATGCTGCATATTAAAGATTACGTTTTATAACGTTTAGGGCGCTTTATACAACGCCCTTTTCGACCCTTTGTTCATATTACTAAAGGCAGTTCTTACGTTGGTCGTCTTTGCATATGAAGCTGATGATATTAATTTTATATTGGCTTCTCGTGGTAGTTTCTGTATAATATCAACCTGCTAATCAACTTTATATCGCGAATACAGTAGTTTTCCCTTCCCTTTGGGCCTGCGGGCCGCTCCAAGCAACAGCCTGGTGGACCAAGCTCTCACAAGTCAAGCCTGGCCTCGGGCCGGGCTTGGGGAGTAGATGAACTTCCAGAACCCCATCGAGGTTTAATCCAGATTTATATTCTATTTATTACCGCCTACCCGGCATCCTTTTCTTAGAATGTAGATTCATTACTTTGCACTTGCTTGTGTTAAATTCGAGCATTCACTTGTTGGACGATTCTTTCAATTTTGTTTCTTGTCGAGTTCAAATATTTTTACACAGCTTTTTCCAGTCATCAGAAAACGCTGAAAGGTAAACATAGAGCGGTTTTTTTGTGTGTGTACTTACCTAGTTGTGCTTGCGGGGGTTGAGCTTCGGCTCTTTCGTCTCGCCTCTCAACTGTCAATCAACTGGTGTACAGGTTCCTGAGCCTACTGGGCTCCATCGTATCTACACTTGAAACTGTGTATGGAGTCAGCCTCCACCATATCATTACTTAATGAATTCTATTTGTTAACTACTCTGACACTGAAAAAATTCTTTCTAATGTCTCTGGGCTCATTTGGGCACTCAGTTTCCACCAAGTGTGTGTGTGTGTGTGTGTGTGTGTGTGTGTGTGTGTGTGTGTGTGTGTGTGTGTGTGTGTGTGTGTGTGTGTGTGTGTGTGTCTTCATTTTTTCCAATTATTTTCCATCCCATTTTTCTTCTCCATACCTATCTACATTCCTTCCTTCTCTTTCCCCATCTCCTTGCATTTATCTCTTGATCCGTCAGACAGATCAATCAGTCACGACCTGTCAATCCTTCCCTGCCAGCGAGCGGCTCGGTGTACCTATGTTGACACTGGCAGCTCGGGTCCCGCCGCCTCCTGTCCCTCAAACCTCTTTTATACTTCCTCGCGCGAATAATTTTGACGTTTGGATCTAGAAGTTTTGTTCATGACTTTCCCGATCAACTGGAAATCCGGCTTGAACAGTCTTAAAACGTTTGTTTTTGACGTTGAACGCCAGTAATAACAACAAAATTGGTCATTCGTATTTTCGAAGATTATAAATGGTTGAACAAATCCACATGGGCCGTGACGAGGATTCGAACCTGCGTCCGGGAGCATCCCACATCCCAAATTCCTTGTGGAATTTGTTCATTTGATGCATCACGTTATTATGATTTCTGTCTGTTATAAATGGTTTATTTTTTTGAGAGCTGTCAAATATCTGTACCAACCAGACAGACTGTGTTGCTGAGTGATACGGAAATAGCTTTGTGTGTAAATTTTAATGAGGTAATTAGTAGACCTAAAAAACCTTATGGATTAAAATTTACGTAGCTCTTCAAATGCACAATTAGATCACATTAACGTGATATAGGAGTAGCCATTGTGCGGGTTCGAATCCTCCTCATGGCTCCTATTGATTTTCACCTTGACATGGCTCCATTACAGGAAAAAGAGAATTCGAACTGTAGGCAGCAACTACAGATCAATATCAGTGTTATCATTCCCTGGTAAAATTTGTCAGACAATAATCTCAACATTTTATCCCTTTTCTCCATCATCCGACCCAACCGTTTGGGCTAGACGGTAGAGCAACAGTCTCGCTTCATGCAGATCGGCGTTCAATCCCCGACCGTCCAAGTGGTTGGGGCACCATTCCGTCCCCTCCGTCCCATCCCAAATCCTTATCCTGACCCCTTCCCAGTGCTATATAGTCGTAATGGCTTGGCGTTTTTCCTTGATAATTCCTTCCTTCTCCGTCATCCGTTACTGATTGGTATTTTGCGACTGTTCTAATGTTGAATATGTTCACTAGATGGCAGCAGTCACTGAGCGAACCCCAAGACCTGTTGCGTTGTTGAAGTGTACGGTGGAGGGCCCAGCGCCAGGGGTCATCATGGCGTACACTCAGAGCAGTCTGTCCTCTTAAAAATAACGTCGCTTTTGGCCGTATACCAGTATGGCTGAAAGTGGACGTAATTTGAAAATGAAAAAAAAAGAATGAAAATAAATTTGGGATTTTTTTCAATAATAGTAAGTTAAGGGTCCTCTGATAGGTTAGGTGGGCAGGAAATTCTCATAAAGTTTCAGAACGTTATGAAAAACGATAATTGAATATTTCCTCTTCTAACCATACCGAGTAAGCTGGACGACTCAAACAAAAAACGGAACAGTACGTCACTTTTGTGAGTCGATTTCATGTCAAATTACGTGCAAATTTGGCCATAGCGCGCATACGAGCCAAAAATGACGTTATTTTTAAGAGGACGGGTTGCTCAGAGATGCCAGCGGTAGGCATCTTAGGCTGTCTTCAAAACCTGGTAACTGTTTATATAAACGAACTCTCAGAGTAGTCCTTAGTGAAGCAAAGGTTGAAACCCAGTTAAAGCGCGCTCATGGAAGTATGCCTCGTCTTTTGATCTGGAATATCTACTTCAACCACCACCTACTTTTCATACTTGTTATCAAGCATATAATGACGACTGGCCATCTAATTTGTTATTGAAAGTGAGAGGAAATACCAACTGCTATGAGAGTCATTAACCCGACCTGCAATAATATTATCTGGTAGCCGCTGGCGATGCCAAGCTGCACATGCTGCAGCGAACATTCAGGCGACTGTAAACTAAAGAGTATGTCATAGTTACGAAAACAAGCATGTCGACGTGTGACAAGCTTAGTGCTTAGCGATGAAGTTAGCATCTTCGCGACGAAGTTGAGTCGTCAGTGACCATGAAGAGACATGAAGAGATGTTGGATCAAGCGAGAAAGGCAGCAAAGAAATGTATTGCCCTAAGACGTATTTCTTTACCCCTCCTTAAGTGACAGTAGTGAAGTCACTTCCACAACTGAAGGCTCTGCCACACAACTCTCTCTTCACCCTGTACATAATATAATTTTAGCCCTGTCATTGGATAAGTATATATATATATATATATATATATATATATATTAGTATATTTTGGTAGCAGTCTTTCCTGTAGACATATATTATTAAATATGACCGAAAAAGTAAGATTAATAATTCTAACACGAATTTTCTCGATCTTCCTTATGTTTCTTTTTACTGTTGATGGTAAATGAAAAATCAATTCTCCAAAATAAAAAATAAAATAAAAATGAATTTTGGAGAATTGATTTTTCATTTACCATCAACAGTAAAAAGAAACATAAGGAAGTTCGAGAAAATTCGTGTTAGAATTATTAATCTTACTTTTTCGGTCATATTTAATAATATATATATATATATATATATATATATATATATATATATATATATATATATATATATATATATATATATATATTCAACAATATTAAATTAGAAGAGTACGACAGCTTGCTGAAATCAACACTAGAAAAAGCTCTCAATCTTTCCCTCAGCAACTCGCAGTGGAAACAGGCCTCCCTTCCTGTCAGACTCGGGGGCCTTGGCGTGCGCACAGCAACACAAATTGCTGTACCAGCGTTCCTGTCCTCTTCAGTGGGGTCTGACAACTTGGTGAAGGAAATCCTACCTGAGCACCTAGTTCAACAGGCAGGGGTACATGATCCCAGCTTCACAGACTGCACAACCAAATGGGTCTCTCTCGCAGGACCAGCACCCCAACCACTGCCTTCTGAAGCCCATAAGCAATCCAGCTGGGATCGCCCCATTGCCGACCAAGAAGCTGCGACTTTGCTAGAAGCTGCGACAACACCACATGACACTGCCCGACTTAGAGCAGTAGCAGCTCCCCATGCAGGTGATTTCCTATTAGCAATCCCAATGTCAGCAACCGGCACTCGTCTCACACCGCAGGCCCTCCGAATTGCCGTGGCTCTCCGTCTCGCTGCCCCAATCCACACCGAATACAGGTGTATTTGCGGCGAGGCAGAGGCCGACAGGTACGGACGGCATGGCCTTCTCTGCCAAAGGACAGGAGGATGGCATGCAAGACACGGCGAGGTCAATGACATTATTAAGAGAAGCCTTACCACAGCCGGCTGTCCAGCAGAGAGAGAGCCCCGGTACCTAATGTCCCACAACTCTAATGAGCCTGTCGGTCGCCCAGATGGAATCACGGTGAACCCCTGGAAGAATGGTAGACAGTTGGTGTGGGACTACACTTGCGTCTCAACTTTAGCCAATACCTATGTTGACTTCAGTGCTACTCAAGCAGGAGGAGCTGCCAATCACCGGGAAGTGGCCAAGTCACGTAAATACAGAGACCTTGAGCACCACTACAATTTTGTCCCCATTGCCTCAGAGACACTTGGTGCCTGGGGTAAAAGTGCTGCTAGCTTTTTGAAGGAGTTGGGGTCTAAGCTAATCGAAACAACTAGAGACCCTAGAGCTGCCAGTTTTCTTTTTCAGCGCCTCAGTGTGGCAATCCAGAGAGGAAATGCTCACTGCATCCATGGTTCCTGCCCGCCATCTGAGGAGCTGGAGGAGCTTTTCAACTTGTGACAAGCAGGCTTGTACCCTGCATGTAATCAATACTGTAACTTTTTTGTGTAATGACATTTTCAAATAAAGTTAGATAAATATACACACATACCAAAAGAATAGGGGTGGTAGGAGAGAAAATATCAAAGTG
>WNGS01073786.1:0-16755 GCA_020271785.1 Procambarus virginalis
TGACGACGACTCCCAGATCCCATTATACAGACTCGGTAAATACTCAGACGAGCACGGAGAGAGATGGCGAAGCATCTCATAATGGATACCATCGGAGCCCGCCGCCGTAGACCGCAGAGGGCCAGGGCACAACGAACTTCAGACAGAAGATCATTATAGGAAAAGTCGAAGACGAGTCAAAAATCTAAAGGACGAGACTCAAGACAGGTTTACGAAGAAGGAAAGATTGGGAAAGATGAAGACCAGAGCTAACAGAACAAAGTGGAACCCAGTTCAGTAGCAACCTCCAACGGGTCCGCCACAAGAGTACCACGGAGGTGAAGGACCGGGAAACATCGGGAATGAACTTACCCGCTATCTTGCGGATACGCTTCCATATCTGTGGCAGGAGAGTTTCAGACGTGATTGTGGAGACATAAAAAGCCAAACTTCACGTTTAGCCGTACGGATGGCCCTACGGGCCACCGCACTCGCTTTCCGAAAGAAAAGATCTGACTTTTGCCCACGGCGGTGCCTCTTCCAGGCTGCACGCTTACAGCGGACAGCCCGAGCACAGCCTGCATTCCACCAGGGAACCCACTTCCGTGACCCCGAGAGGAAGAGCGAGGAATAGAGCGGAGGGCAGCGTCGATGACAGTGTCATGAAAAAGGAGGAGAGCGCGAGGGAGAGGCAGAAGGGAGAGGTCAGAGAGAACAGCACTGAGGGTAAATAGGTTCCAGTCCGCTTGAGCAAACTGCCACCTAGGGAAAGAGAGGGAAGGGCGATAAGAGAAAAAGGACAAGATGGGGAAATGATCACTGCCATGGAGGTCATCCAGAACCTGCCACGTGAAATCTAAGTAAAAGAGAGGAAGAGCAAGAGAAAGATCAAGACAGGAAGGGTGCGAGTCCCAGAGTCCAAATGAGTGGGCTCACCAGAATTCAGAAGACGGGGAAGAAGAGAGAAATGGCTCAAGAAGGCGACCTCAGGTATTCGTCAGAACATCACCCCAAAGAGAATGACAACATTGAAGTCACCCAGCAGGAGCACAGGCTCCGGCAAGGAGTCCAGGAGGTGTTTCAAATCAGGAAGACAAAGCGGGACACTCGGGGGGATAAATGGAACAAACTGTACCATTTCCCCACAAAGATACGAGCAGCCGAACAATGGAGAGGCGAAGGAAAAACAAAGGGAACATCAGCACGAATCAAGAGAGCAGAAGAATTATGAGCCCCAGCAATGGCTGGGGGGGGGGGGAGAAAGGAATAGCCATGAAAACGACCAGGACGAGCACCAACCATCGGCTCCTGGAGACAGACACAAAGGGGCGAAAACCGCGAAATCAGAAGTTGGAGTTCGAGGAAATTGGCGTAATAACCTCGAACGTTCCATTGAAGAATATGCAACGACGAGAAGAGAAAGGACAACAACAGAAAACAAGAAACAAAGGCGAAAGAGCAACATAGCACGTTAAAGAATATCGGGTCAGGGTCAGCAAAGTCAGGGTTAGGGGCATGGGTAAACTGACCAAAGACGGAAGGAAGCGGGAGAACAGACCAGGTGGGCCGGCGGGTCCGGAGGAGGAGGAAGAAGAGAGACAATGGAGAGGAGCAGTCAAGGACAGCAGCAGGAAGAGGGGGAGTAGAAAGAGGGGAGCGCACCGCAGGAAGGGCAGCAACCGAAAGGGAAGCAGGGGCCAAAGAAACCTCCATAGCAGGAACAGGGGGAGTACCACTGAAATGGGAGGGGAAGGAGCAATAGAGCCACTAGTAGGGGTCGAGGAAGAAAGCGAGGCCTTCTTACCTGCCGGGAGGAGGAAGGAGAGGAGCCAGGCTTACGCTTCTGGCTTAGAGACCGGTGTCCCAGCAACTACGTACCGGGCAACGGATTCCAGTGTCTCAACAGGAGAAGCTGAACGAGAGCACACATGATGGCCGTGAGGAGAGCGATGGACATCCGCCTGCACCAACAGGCGGCGGGGAGAGTCATCGATGGAGAAGGATGGGAAGGAGGATCGGAGGGAGACGAGGAAGAAGACACAGGAAACACGACAGACCGGGTAGAAAGAAGGGGAACTCCAGACAGAGGACCAGGAGGGGGACCCTTCGGGACAGAACTCAAAGGAACAGAGGAGGAGGCAGTGGGCATATCAGGGTCAAAGCCCGGAAACGGTTGTGAGTTTGACGAAGTTGAGAAGGACGAGGAGAAGAGCGCAACACGCGAGCATAAGAGATGTTAGCATAAGGCGGGAGCCGGTGAACCTGACGCCTCGCCTCAGGAAAAGATAAGCGCTCCCGGTGTTTCAAGCTGAGGACGGCTGCTTCAAGCTTGTAATACACACGCACGGGAGAAGGTAGGATGGGCCTCACCGCAGTTGAGGCAGCGAGCCTGGGGACAAGTGCACTGACTTAAGAGTGACCTTCGCCACCACACAAAGGACAGAGTCAGTCCCAGAGCAGCTGAGGGCACCATGCCCAAACCTCCAGCACTTGTTACAGAGCCCAGAAGGAATGTACTCCTGGACAGAGCACCTGGCACCAGCAAGAATAACGGAGGGTGGAAGGGTCCTACCATCAAAGGTAATCTTCACAACCCGAAGGGGTTGACGGCGACTACCACGCGGGGGACGAGTAAACGTGTCCACTTGGAGAATAGAATGGCCATGGGCAGCGAGGATATGTCGAATATCGTCGTGGCAGTCTCGCAGATCCCGAACACCGGTCGCAACATGGGGCGGGAGCAGAGTAGTGCCAACACTGGCATTCAACTGAGCGTTCTTCGAGACCCAAACAGGGGTCTCGCCAAGGCAGGATAAGGCAGCCAAGCGGGAAGCAGCATCCTGAGAAGGAGCAGCAACCACACGTGTACCGAGACGAGTGGGGTTGAAAGTAACAGAGGCATCCACGGAATCAACGAGATGTCGATGGAGGAGAAATCAAGAGGGAGGGAGATCAAGATCATTGATCTTTTAAATATTCCATACAATACCTATTTCATATATTATTTGCATATACAAATTTTACTTATTTTTTTCGCTACAATACCGAAATCATGGATTATTTACTTAGTTTTAGGGAATCAAAGTATTCATTTATTATTGTCCAATCATTTTTCTACATCAACTATATATTTCCTATTCCTTCATCACACATCTACTGTCCTCTATGAGCACAGTAACGACGCGCCTTTAGGCGAGTCTTCCCCTCCCATTGTTTTTTATTTTACATTATTATATACTACACTTTAATAACTAATCGAAACCAACTAGATATCTAATAACCATCAAACTATATGCTCAATGACACTCTGCACTACAATAAACATTTACAACAAAATATAACATTCTTTCGTACCTTGTAAACGTAGCCAAATATGTCTACGTCACTCGAAGAGGACACCGAGGCAACGGATTTTCAACGTCCTCCCCCCACTCATACGTCATACGTCTCTCATACGTCAAATTATGTACTCTGGTAACCAGACCACTTTAAAGTCGCCAGTAAATGCTTGGGGGGTGGGTGGGGTGGGTTGGGGACAACAGCACTATCAACCAATTTTAAAGACGCGCGAACAGTTTTATAAAACACTTTTATACCACTGACTCACAGGTTAAGCCTGTTTTCATTGAAAACTAACCCCTCGCTATGAACGCCCAGATATGGCTCTAGTAGTGGTCAAACTGCCAGTTATTTCAGTACATCAATGTCCACCTGATAACATCCCCCTCCAACTGCCTTATTCCACAACCCCCAGACACTTACCTATGGCATGCCGCCAATTAATTCCTTATTTTCCTTAATTCCTTAACTTAATTGCCAGTAACTCCCCTCCACCACGGCCTATTGTCATCACGTAAATTTACTTAGCTGGACCTCGACTGGGTGACACTTCAATATACACGACTGCGTTAGGCCCCGATACACTTGCTTTAGTGACCACATTGTTATTAACTACTTACTTTAACACCTATGTAAGGTACGGTTGATCAGTTAACATCCTTCCATTATGAGGCTTTCGCGGTATTTACATGAATCTTAATGCCTACTCATCCGGTGTATTCAATTTAGCGTTTCCCAGCGACAATAATATTACTTCCTACTTTGTGTTATTGCAGGCACTTCTCCCTGCAACATGGAACACTCACTAAATAATTACTTGTTAACTAATTTAACGTCATCGTTGGTTATCTTAGAAAATGCTTATATCCCCAAAACTAACTTATTTTCACTTCATTAATAAATCTTTCAGAACAAACTAATTCCTGCCAAACTAGCTTCCTGTCACATTCAACTTCGACAACACTGAAGTTAACATAACTTCTCTCGGTCGCCTCAACGTGACATTGAAAACGCAACAATTAACACGCTCACCTTTAGACAGTATAGTAACTTCGCCGAACCTACAACCTATCCCCACGAACAACGTCAGACACTTACTGGCAAGTCTTCACGAATAGTGAAGTTGAAGCGTCTCCTGTTCTTCCACACAGCTCAGGGGTCCAGGCCATCTGTCCGGTATTACCTGCAACAAGGCAACAGTTACTTCATGCTACCAATATAAATGATTCAAGCATACCTTTATTTGGAACCTGTAATTACTGCCAGTAAACTATTTTGATGTAGCTGCTCATTTCAAATGCCATTTTTGAAGGCATACATCCCACCTACATAGTCAACGGGTTTTCGAGCTGTTACTTGTGGGTCGACACCCTCTCAGCAGCTAATACTATTAACCACTTCAGTGACTTTAATACAGTATCCTAATAAAATATTACCATGCCTCTTAACTTAAACTAGGTCATAAGTAAATACTTGCCTTAAACTCATAGCTCCATATCTGCTAACTCTAGTAGCAGATCTAGCCCAACCAGAACATGTCACCAGCTTCTGCTTGGCACCGTCTCGATTGAATCATCGCTCCACCACTGCTCCCATGACAACGTTAGTCTCTCCTGCACATTCCTACATCACCAGTCGGCTCATGTCACGCGATGCCTCATCTTCACAACATTACCTCATTGACTAACAATACCTCTGAAAAAAAATACATTAAAATTAAATACATATTTATGAAATATATTTTAGTACTGATTATGGGTCAGGACTAAAATATCTTTGTATATATATATATCCTCCCCCAAGAGGGTATATACGGCAACTGTAAAATATTTATTTTTGACCCTATATATTGGCGTTTTGAAGGTGTACAAAAAGAGTGTAAGCTAGGGGGTGTGTCAGCCCTAGCGACCCCAAAGGGTAACGGGGTACCAGCTCAGAGTAACAACACGCCCTAACACTAACTTGTACACCACAACTATGACAATACTAGGGTCAAAATAACGTTCCGTTGATCCTCACCCACCAAGTGGACTCAACAGCCAATCACGTTTGAGTTTTCATTTGACGTCACATTCTCGCAAGCTCTACTCTCATTGGTCGACTCGACCTAATTGGATACTCTAGTAATTCATGACAATTATTTATTGAAAATGAAATATATACACCCAAATGTATACCCAATGTATCTGAAACATACATATACAAAATGTATGAAAAACAATGTTTGACTTTACACTCACAAACGATGACTTTCGATTACTTATTATTAAATAACTTATTATAATGATTAAATTATAAGAATACTTATTCAAGCTGTAAGTACTGTACAACACAGTACAGTATAGTATAGTACAGTACCGTACAGTACACTTCCGTACGGTACAATACTATACATTACAGTACTGTAGAGTACACTTCCGTACGATACAATACAGTACAGTACTATACATTACAATACAGTACCGTATACTACAGTACACTACACGGTACAGTATGGTAGATGGTACAGTACAGTATACTACAGTACTGTACTCTACTGAACACTGCCGCACAGTATTGTATAGTGCAGTACAGTACACTACATTATTGCATAGTATAGTACAGTACCGTACAGTGCAGTACAGAACCGTACAGGGCATGCCAGTACAGTACTTTATACTACACAAAAGTACACTACCGTACACTACAGTATGGTACACTACAATATGGTACAGAATGAAACAGTATAATGCAGTACAGTATAATACAGTACGGTACAATGCACTACAAAACAGTACAGTACAATGCACTACAGAGCATAAACACTACACTATAGGACACAACAGTACAGTACCGTACACTCACAGTTCGATACTTGCCTTTCAAATATACCAACGGCATCACCATTATAATTGTTTCTACTTAAATAACTGTTTCTTGAATATAACAAGGCGTAATAAGCATAATTTTCACGTAAGATGGGGAGGGAGGAGATTGCTGCAATGGCAATGTATGCCAACTGACGCTAGTATCACTAATGACCATTGTAATTGGATTATTACCTTTCCAACCGGTCATTTCCCTCTCTAAACAACACCAATGTATATTTATATACGTGATTTAAGCCTTAGATGCACACTACCACTAGTAATAACGAATATTTAGCATGCAATCAAATAGTGTTTTACACATTTATGCAAAGTCATCAGTCATTTCGATTAATAAAGATATTGTGCGTTACACTTCCATCATTTGAACTCCTATGAGTCGTTTTTAGAGAATAACGCTATTTCTGATCGGGGAGAAAACAAACCAGGAGTGGGGGGACCTTAATTTATTAACTAATGTTTACAGAGCAATTGCTGTACCACAATATCCAAGTAGGCGTGTAACATGGCTGAGTAGCATGCCAGTACTGCAAAGATGCACTAAAGGAAATAAGTCATAGGACATTAACCGTGTCTAGTGCCAGCTAGCCGAAGCAATGTTGCAGTACTCGCAATCAGCTTAAAGCTATAATTAAAACAATGCCAGAGATAATTGAGTGGCACAGCCAGTACAGTATGTATGAAATATATTCTGTATACACAGAGGGCATAGAATAGTTACTAGTTTCCAGGGGTAACGATATGCTAGTGCCTAGTACATGTAAAGTCTGCAACCCCAAACTTGCACACAAGTGAGCACTTGACATATGGTAAGTAGCGCAACTGCTGTACCACAATATAAGAGAAGGCATGTAACATGTCTGAGTAGAATGCCAGTACTGCAAAGATGCAACTAAGGGAATAAGTCATAGGACATTAACCGTGCCTAGTGGCAGCTAGCCGAAGCAATGTTGCAGTACTCGCAATCAGCTTAATGCTATAATTAAAACCAATGCCAGAGATAATTGAGTGGCACAGCCAGTACAGTATGTAGAAATATATTCTGTATACACAGAGGGCATAGTATAGTTAATAATTTCCAGGGGTAATGATATGCTAGTGCCCAGTACATGTAAAGTCTGCAACCCCAAACTTGCACTACAAGTGAGCACTTGACATATGGTAAGTAGCTGCGGGCAGCCCTAGACTTGGGGATCCGGCGCAGCACCCCCACTCCGCAGGCCAGCGAAGCCGATCCCCCACCCCCCGAACAGTACATTGCAGTACAGAACATTATAGTACACTAACCTACAATACAGTACAGTACCCTTCACAGGATACAATACAGTACATTTCAGTACAGGGTGCGGTACATTACAAAACAGTATACTAGAGTATAGTACAGCATAGTGCAGACCATGGGCCGGATTCAGGAAGGTNTCATGGGCTGCTTCCTGGGGGTGGAGGCGTGGTCGAGGACCGGGCCGCGGGGACACTAAAAAGGGCGAAATCTGAAGATAAACCTCAAGATAAGGTAATACTATTAACCACTTCAGAGGGTGTCAACCCCACAAGTAACAGCTCCAAAACCCGTTGACTATCCAGGTTCGATGTATGCCTTTAAAATTGGCATTTGAAATGAGCAGCTACATCAAAGTAACTACAGGTTCCAAATAAAGGTATGGTATAGGCATGATTGAATCATTGATATTATGAGGTAACTGTTGCCGTGTTGCAGGTAATACCTGAGAGATTGGCAGGACCCCTGAGCTGTGTGGAAGAACACGAGGAGACGCTACTACTTGACGGATAGTAAAGACTTGCCAGTAAAGTGTGTGAGTAGTCTTGTATAATTTTCGTGGGGATAGGTTGTAGGTTCGGCCACCTTACTACCCTCTAAAGGTGTTAACGTGACATTGAAAAGAACAAAATTGAGGCGGCCGAGAGTAGTTATAACAACTTCACAACATTGAAGTTGAATGCGACAGGAAGCTAATAAATCTTTCTGAAACATTAATGAGTTGGAAATGAAAGTCAGTTATTTTTGGGGATATAAGCATTTGATAATTTAACGTCATCCTTGACAAACTTGAGGGACGTTAACTGTTGAACCGTACCTTACAAGTGTTAAAGCCAGTAGTTAATAAGAACGTGGTCACTAAGGCAAGTGTATCGGGGCCTAACGCAGTCGTGTATATTGATGTTTGACCCACTCGAGGTGCAGGTAAGTAAATTTACGTAATGGCAATAGGCCGTGGTGTAGGGGATTTACTGCGAATTGTTTTAGATTCTTTTTTCACCTAACAAGGGATGAAGGCAGTAGATTGGCGGCATGCAATAGATAAGTGTCATGGTTGTGGAATAACGTAGTTGGAGGGGGATGGTATGAGGTGGACATTGATGTGCAGAAATAAGTGTGAGTTTGACCACTACTAGAGCCATATCTGGGCGCTCATAGCGAGGGCTTGGCTTTTAAACGAAGCAGCCTTAACCTGTGAGTCAGTGGTGTAAAAGTGTTTACTTTTATAAGTGGTTGATATTGCTGTTCCCCCCCCCCCAAAGCATTTAATGGCGACTTTATGCACTCTGGTAACCAGACCACTTTGATTTTACGTATGAGAGGGGGACGTAGAAAATCCGTGGCGTTGCTGTCCTCATAGAATGACGTAGATATATTTACCTGTAGGTTGAGGTAGAGCTGCTACTAAAAATAAACAAATTGACTTAACACTTACTCCCATTAAATATTCAATTGGTTAATGATAGTGGATGAAATAAGCGTGACCTCCTACGAGGAAGAGGTCATAAAATGAAGGTTTAAGAATGATTTAACATTCATTGAGGGAATAAGAGTAATTTGCACTGCAGATGTGAGGCTCGTGGCAGTATTTGTTAGTGTAGGTGGGTGGCGACGGTAGACGTGGGGGTGTGAAGGCGGTGTGTGTAATGGGGGATAGGGTCGTGTTGTATAGTAGTATAGGCATAAGTGAAAACATGTCTGGTTTGTTCATGGGGAAATGTAAGTGGGTTTTTAACCTTGGGTTGAGCTTCAGCTCTTGGTCCACGGGCTGTTGGTTGTGTAGCAGTAAGTATATTGGTGTTGAGTTAATTTTGTAGTGTTAATGGAGATTTGTGTACTAGGAAGAATCTGTCTCCCTGGAACATTCCGATTAATGTGTGGTGATATAGGTATTACTAGTGGTAGGTAATTATTGAGCAGTTAATGTTTGGTAACCAGAACTGTACTAGACGAAATTAACGCTGAGAGGGGAAGGGGGTTTGGGTAATTTTGCGCGATGACTAAACGGCAAGAATTTAATCTTTCGTTTAGCAGTGCAATTGTATGTATAGGAAAGATCGCGTTGAGTGTGGGGAGGTTGTCATGGTATGTGTCTAATAAAGTAGCACTCGTCAGAGGTGGAACACATGTTTTGCTATGTATTGTAGTTTTCCCTCATAAAGGGTCTTAAAAGTTGGTAGACATATGTGAAAGTAATATCCAAATTGTTAGGTTGAAATATAGAAAATAATTTAGCAATGAAGAAAATGTAATGAATTTTGATTGAAGTGTTCATAGATGGTTGTAGGCCCTAATAGGAAATGTTGTCAAGGATAAGTGGAGGCATATTATGGAGTTGCTGGAGGTGAGCGTGTGGCGAGGTTGGGGCTGGCCGGAACAGTGAAGTAGTATGTAATTGTTGGGAAACCTGCACGGAGTGGAGACGAGGAGCAAGGCCACGGTCCAGAGTAAGGGAAGAGGCCGTGACCTTGAGAGTGTTCATTTCAAGATGTCTTATTTTCTGTTCCATACAAGGTACGAAAGTATGTTATATTTTGTTGTAAATGTTAATGTTTATTGTAGTGCAGAGAGTCGTTGAGCATATAGTTTGATGGTTAATAGATATCCAGTTGGTTTAGATTTGTTATTAAAGTGGAGTATATATAATGTAAAAAAACAAAATAATGGGAGGGGGGGGGGGGGACTCGCGTAAAGGCGCGTCGTTACTGTGCTCATAGAGGACACTTTAAATAAACGTTTTCATAACTTTTTGAAACTTTGAGAAATTCCTGGCCACGTAACCTATCAGAGGACCCTTAACTTAATTTTATTTAAACAACAGTATCATTTTCGAAATGGTCAAAATTTGGGCAAAAGGAACGTTTTTAAGAGGACAGGTTGGCGAAATGTGTGATGAACGAATGGGAAATATATAGTTGTAGAAAAATGATTGGACAATTGGTGAATCATAAATGAATACATAGTTGTAGGGAAGCTGAAAGTAAATATATGAATTAGGTATTGTATGGAATAAAAAATGTCTATGGGAAAAGTTAGCGAAAAATTGTAGTGGATCATTTACTGTAATGAGAAGAAATATATAAAATAGGGTAAGGTGTGGTATCTGTAGAGTAAATAGAAATGAATCATAAGTGATGTATTATAGTAGATAGGTTCAGGAATGGTAGAATAATCAGCGCGAAGGGGGAGGGGGTGAGTAGGTTTAGATATAAACTGTTAGGGGAAACCAAATATATAATTAATGTTTGTTTTATAGATTGGCGAGATGATGGTACTGGTCATGGTTGATTGGTAGAGGGAATCAGAGGCAGCGGACTTTGACGTAGACCGGAACCAGAGGCTGTGGTGCAAGAAAGATTAGTGTTGAAGACAAGGATCACGTGACCAACACCGTGAACAACTGGAAGGACTTTGGCCAAGATATGAAGAGGGCACAATAGAGAGAAGGGGGTTCGTGAATGAATAAGGTTTAAAAGATTGTTGCATTTAAATACGAAAACATAATGTAGTCGTAGTGAGCAGGAAGAATGTATAATGTTTAGTGGCCTTAAGACTTATCTCCTGAACTAGTTTCCCCGATAGACGGGGCCAAATGTCTGTGTGGTGAAAGAATAGCAGAATTGATCGTTGCGTGGTTATATAGTTGAATGTTAACAATGTCGAATGCACTATGGTGTTGTAAGGAGGTTATTATGAGATGTACTGACATGTTAGCAGAGAAAGCATAAATAGCATAGTGTACAGGTGACGCGGAGATGGGTGTGTGACAATAGTAAAATGCGTGCTCCAAAAATGTGGAGGTAAATGTAAGTGGGATAAGTGCAAATCTGTAATATATATGAATTATATGTAATTAGTTAGTATTAAATCATACATTGAAATGTTGTTAATAATTGAGTTAACCTTAAAAGATGAATAGAAAACCACAAGGTAGCGTAACGTTGTTGATGACTATCATTGTATTTGTTGTTAATTACAAATACTAAACGTATAGGTATATAAATAAGACCCATCTCATTAACAAGGTGTCTGGGCAAAACTGCAGAAAGAATAGGCCTTAATCGAATTGAAAGCCAATCCACTACACCAAAAAGTTTGCTTACAGAAAAGGGGTTGGAACCACAGATAGTTAGCGAGTGCTCCAGCTACACTATGCTGCCTTATGGATAAGGAAATGAAAGGACACGGCCTTGCTTTTGGCAAAGGAATGCTGCTTAACAGAGAAGCTAGTCAAAATCCAAGGAAAAACATTGACCTCAAAAATGGTTGAACATTGAACTCAGCAGGGCGGAATACTAAGCCCCTTCCTCTTCAAGTGTCATGGAAGAAATCATGAAGCTCAAGCTACCAAAAGAAAAACATCAGACTGGCAATACAAGGACAGGAAATTGAGTGGGTTACATAATTTCAATACCTAGGAGTCATAATAGACAACCAGTTGAAAATCACTCCAGAAATGTAATATCTGCGGCAACGATGTAAAGGCAGAAACTCAGCTTTGCTCTCAGTGACAGGTCTTAGAGAGGGTGCATCTCTACCAGTAGTGAAAATGTACTACGTTCAAGCAGTTAGGTGACTCATCGACTATGCTCTTGCATACCTAGGTGATAAGCAATGGGAAAAACTGGAAGTATGTGGAAATGATGCTGGGAGGACCTATATGGACGGGTAGAGAGAACCTTAGAATGGAAACAGTCACCAGCATTAGAAAACAGGATAGCCACCATAATAGGAAAAATGACTGGAACAAAGGGCAGACTGTCAATGAAAGACAGCATACATATATACCAACAGTATAGAACAAGTTCATGGCATGATAATGTTGTAAAGATTTTAGAGGAAATGGACCATTAAAAACAGAGGGGAAGATGGACCATATGAACACTTTCGACAGGCTCCTCCATTGGAAGAATCGATTGTAATGATAATCATTGAAAGATTACCATTTAAAAAATCAGCATGTGACTCAGAGGGTGAAGGAAGTAATACAACAAATGGAAACTAGACCTACAACGGCTCACATGTTCACATAAGGATCAGTTGATAAAGAAAAGGTCCTGCTGGGGGCAGCAGTGTACACTACGAACCATGAAGCTTACTGGAGCATGATTAGTGGGTGCTGAACATTGCAAAAAGAATTATATGGCCTGAAGTAGGAAATAACTTAACATGTGACCATTAATACAGACAATATTTGCTCCAGGCATTGTTATCCAGTCAGCACAGGTAATATACAACTCAAGAAAATCAACATATATGAAAAGGGCATAATGTAGGTTGTCAATCACCCAAAATTGGATACCAATTTACATTGCCTTTTCAGTACCATCTATGCCAGACTGTAGCAAAAACTGCCACTGCTCTACAGGTTGAAATACATCCATGTTTCTCACAGATAATGGAGGAAATGAAAAAGAATATATTCCCAACTGTCGGCAAAGTAGCGGACGGAAGATCCACTGCGATATGGTACGAACAAGCCACTGGTTACTCATCTTTGAAGCGTGGCAAAAAGATATCCAGAGACATCCCAATAGTTAGTGTCAAATAGTAATCAATATTAAATAGTATTCAACATTGAATACTAATCAATACTAAATAGAATAGTATTGATTAGTATTAAATAATGAATACTATTTAATACAAATCAATACTTTTCTAATCAGTATTGATGAGTATTGAATAATATTGAATACTATTCAATATTTAATAATATTCAATACTATTCAATATATAATAATATTCAATACTATTCAATAATATTGAATACTATTCAATATTGTATATTATTCACTATTGAATACTATTCAATATTGAATACTATTCAATATTGAATACTATTCAATATTGAATATTATTCAATAATATTGAATATTATTCAATAATATTGAATAATATTCAATAATATTGAATAATATTGAATATTATTCAATATTGAATATTATTCAATATTGAATAGTATTCAATATTATTGAATAATATTGAATATTATTCAATATTGAATAATATTCAATATTGAATAGTATTCAATATTGAATAGTATTCAATATTGAATATTATTCAATATTGAATAATATTCAATAGTATTCAATACTATTGAATAGTATTCAATATTGAATAATATTGAATATTATTCAATATTATTAAATATTATTCAATATTGAATAGTATTGAATATTATTCAATATTGAATACTATTCAATATTGAATACTATTGAATATTATTCAATATTGAATATTATTCAATAATATTGAATATTATTCAATAATATTGAATAATATTGAATATTATTCAATATTGAATAATATTCAATAGTATTGAATAATATTGAATAGTATTAGGTATTGAATAGTATTCAATATTGAACAGTATTCCATATTGAATAATATCGAATATTATTCAATATTGATTATTATTCAATAATATTGAATATTATTCAATATTGAATAATATTGAATATTATTCAATATTGAATAGTATTCAATATTGAATAATATTGAATACTATTCAATATTGAATACTATTCAATATTGAATACTATTGAATAGTATTCAATATTGAATAATATTGAATAGTATTCAATATTGAATAGTATTCAATATTGAATAGTATTCAATATTGAATAGTATTCAATATTGAATAGTATTCAATATTGAATAGTATTCAATATTGAATAGTATTCAATATTGAATAGTATTCAATATTGAATAGTATTCAATATTGAATACTATTCAATATTGAATAATATTCAATAGTATTGAATACTATTCAATATTGAATATTATTCAATATTGAATACTATTGAATAATATTGAATACTATTCAATATTGAAATATTCAATATTGAATACTATTCAATATTATTCAATATTGAATACTATTCAATATTGAATAGTATTCAATATTGAATAATATTCAATATTATTCAATATTGAATAATATTCAATACTATTCAATATTGAATAATATTTTCAATATTGAATAGTATTCAATACTATTCAATATTATTGAATACTATTCAATATTGAATAATATTAATAGTATTCAATAATATTCAATATTGAATACTATTCAATATTGAATACTATTGAATATTATTCAATATTTAATAGTAATCAATATTGAATAATATTCAATATTATTCAATATTGAATACTATTCAATATTGAATACTATTCAATATTGAATAGTATTCAATATTGAATAGTATTGAATAATATTCAATATTATTCAATATTGAATAGTATTCAATATTGAATACTATTCAATATTGAATACTATTCAATATTGAATACTATTCAATATTGATTATTATTCAATATTGAATAGTATTGAATACTATTCAATATTTAATAGTATTCAATATTGAATACTATTTAATATTATTGAATACTGTTCAATATTGAATACCTAATACTATTCAATATTGATTAGTATTTTCAATAATATTGATTACTATTTTATCGTAAGAAGAATCAAACAAAACAGTATTTAATACTGTTGAATACAATACTAAAGATTTATTAGGATTATTCAATTTTGCACACTACAAGAGTATTCACTGTTGAACAGTTTTAAAGACATATTACTATTCTTCAATACCATAAATCTATTTTTTCAATGCAATTTATTAAAATCATATTCATTATTGAACAGTATTCTTAACTTTTCAATATTTAATAGAAACGCTATAACGTACGGAAATATTACAGCATTTTCTGGGAAGGCCAACTTATCACACAATGATTACGAAACTACATTTTATTATCTACTACACTATGAAAAAAATACACAAACAAATTAATACTTCTAACCACTTCTACCAGACGACATGAAAATTGTTTAATACCTTTGTTTGTAAAAGGAATGACGTCACCTTCACATTCTGCCAATGGCAACATTCCACCCATCCGTGACACTACCCACCATTATTACATTTCAACTACTTACGTCATTATCAAAATAAGGTACAAAGCCGGGGAGCCTAATCCACGCCTTTATATATAAACATATCAAAGTTTCTTTAGACACCACCTTACATCTAAGGTACGTCCGTCATGCATATATTACTGCTGCAACCCATCTTCCTAATTGACAGTATGTTTTCATACACTATGTACGATACTCTGGAAATGTTTTGACACAGTAGGTCTGTAATTATGGAGCTCTTACATTTATTTTCCCCCATACATTCGTTTCTGAAGTGAGAACCCTGTGATTAAAATATTTACTTAAAGTTAACTTTACTATACTCACTTTTCTTTTTAGGATTTGGTATATTTCCTAAGGAACAAAACTGCTTTATTACTTAGAAAATTTATATATCGTAAGGGAACTTTCTTTAATAGCTATACGTTAAGTACTATTTGTAATTAATACCAAATAACATATTCAACAAACTAACACGGTTACATTCGCTTTATCTTTGCAGGTAAACTCATTTATTAACACATATTTCTAAGTAACATTTAATTATACATAAATATTTACAAATCATTAGTCATATCTACTACATATTTGCAATTATGCGGCTTACATTTAACTCCTCATTTTGGGAACACTTATTTTACTCTTGGCCCACACCAAACTCTGCATCACCTCTACACTATGCTACTTATGCTTTCTCGGGTAACATGTCTCTTTACTTATACATGATAACCTTCTTGGTGATATTTGCGTCCAAGTTTCAAATGGAGGAGGCGATTTCTTTTCCCCTTATTATTTAAAGCTTCTGTTTTAGTGCACTCGTTTTTTCTTTTTTTATTATCTTCGTGCCGGATGTACACGCGGAATGCTCACTAATGAGTCACATTCATCAATGCCTTTTCTTATCATTGTAGTCGCGGTGGAATATGCACCGCCTGTTGTTACATTAATGTTCAGTTCCATGTGCAGGGCTTCAGTACCTTCACATTCAAGTAACTAATTCTCAAAAGAAGGCAACAAACCGGGAAGGCAAGGTAACCTTCACATTCCACTAAGTAGTGCGATAGTCGCACCTCCTCTCCTATTTCACAGATGTGACACTAACTATTGGGTTCATTACCTCCCAGCAGCAATTGTAGCCAAGTGTGTATGGCTACTGCAATGTCTATGGATATCTTTTTGCCACGCTTGAAAGAGGAATAACCAGTGCCTTTTTCGTAACATATCCCAGTGGATCTTCCTTCCACTACTTTGCCTCTGTGGCGACGTTTCATACTTTACAATATTTTCTTCATTTCATCCTTTATATGTGAGAAACTTGGAGGTATTTGAACCTGTACAGCAGTGACAGTTTTTGCTAGCGA
>WNGS01073799.1:0-10472 GCA_020271785.1 Procambarus virginalis
GGTGGTGTCTGTGTATAGCTGAGATAGTCTTGGTAGTAAGGTTGATGTAAAGTCATTCCTGGTTACTGACTTTAATAATAATAAACGATTACATGACTAGGCTCCCAAGCTTGGCAGGCGTCCTGTGCTTTGTTTACCTTCTCTAGTGTGGCGTCCAGCCGCCGCACATAGAAAACGGATGGTACCATTTTCTGTGAACATGACATCCCTCCTTTTCTTTAAAAAGAATGAATACAGGATGTCTACCATGCTTGTAGCACAAAGCAAAGTTATTGACACAAAGTAAGTTATTAACATATCAAGAGATATTGCATACATTTAACATTAATTAAACACACAAAGAATTTAAACAATCTTTACCACAAAGGATTTCAATGTTAAAAATACATATGCAATGTTAAACAAACATGAAAGAAACTGTAATACAAAGTTACAAAATATTGAATGAGAGATCTGCATTATTCAAACAATATTAAATTTAGTTCAGCATAACAAGTAAATACTTTGCATTACATAGGAACACAATTAATCATCATATCGTGTAGGGCGTTTAACATGACGTTTTGGACGAGAGTCCTTAAATACAAGAATATCCCTCGATGAATTGTTTATCGAGTTATAACTCATTTTTTCTTTTTCTTTTGCACGACTTTGCACTTCATCATTTTCTACACTATTTGGAATCACTTTGAAATAAGCCATATTACGTGTTATACTATGATCTCTATTACTCGCTGTTACCATAGTTCCTTTTACACTAATCACTTTATATGGTTTTGTATCATACGGCATATCTAGCTTTCCCTCTTTTTTCTTTTTAACGAGAACAGTATCTCCAACCTTTATGAATTGTTCCTTTGCACGTTGATCATGAGCAATTTTCATTTTGCCCTTGGCTAGTGCATCCTTCTGAGCGAGACGTTTATCCGTTACCTTGGCTGGCATGACAGGTAGTGCGATTCTCATAGGACGTCCAAATAAAAGTTCGCCAGGCGACTTGCCCAGTGTTCCATGCGGTGTTGCACGGTAGTTCCTGAGAAAAGCATACATAGCTTGTTTCCAGGATCGTCCTTCGGCATGAGCACAGCGTACAGCTTTCATGAGAGGTTGCATGAATCTCTCTACTTCTCCATTTGCTTGAGGATGTAGTGGCATCACACGGCGGTGTTTGAATCCAATATGCTCAGCAAAGTTGACAAAGTCTTGTCCATTAAATGGCGGTCCATTGTCCGTCTTGACAACTTCAGGAATGCCAAAGTTTGAAAAGATCTTGTCGAGTTTCGGGATGACAGCCTTTGCAGATGTGGAAGTGATGATTTCTACTTCTGGATAACGTGAGTGATCATCAATGACTACCATCAAGTACTCTCCAGTTGGTAGCGGTCCACAGAAGTCCATCGATACTTCCATCCATGGTGCAGCAGGTAGTGGTGAAGGTTGTAGAGGTGTTGGTCTTGAAGTATCCACTGCAGCTTGGCAAGGGACACAGGCATCATGCATGTCCTTAGCTTGACGATCAATGCCAGGAAACCACACCTTTTCTCGTAGCAGCTGTTTGGTCCTTACAAGACCTTGGTGTCCTTGATGTGCAAGCTTCAGAGCACGTTGCTGGAGAACAGCTGGAATGACGATACGAGTACCTCGCAGCACGGTGTCGCGTTGTTGCGTAACACTTAATTCTGTCTGGATGCGTTCAAGTGCTTTGAATGCATCTTGGTCAACTCCTGAGGGTGGGATGCGTGGAAACTTTTTCTTAGTCAATGCATCCACTGTTGCTTGCAGAGTTGGGTCCTCTAGGGTTGCAGTACGGATTTCATCAAGAGTGAGAGCCTTAGGGACTGCATCACAGGTTACAGAGTGTACATATTCCTCGGCAACTTGCTGATGCTTGGTGATGGTGAAACTGTTGGCAGGATGTCGACTGATGTAATCAGCGGGATTGCCTGCACCTGGCTTGTATTTCACCGTAAAGTTGTATGGTTGCAGACGAAGAGCCCATCTCTCAATGCGAGCTGGTGGTTTGGACTTTGGATTATTGAAGATGGTCTCCAACGGTTTGTGGTCAGTGACTATCGTGGTAAAGGGTGCACCAAGCAGATACACATTGAAGTGTTCACAGCCCCATACAAGAGCAAGAGCTTCCTTCTCTGTCTGACTGTATCGTTGCTCAACATCTGTGAGAGAACGGCTGGCGTAGGCAATTACTACTCTTGAATCTGGTTGACCAGGTTTGTGTTGGGCTAACACAGCACCTAAACCAACAGGACTAGCATCCACCGTTAACTCAGTGTCCATTGATGGATCAAAGTATGCAGCAGTCGCATTTTCTACTAGTGCATCTTTCACAGCATCAAATGCATTTTGCTCGACATCGCTCCAGTACCATGATGCATTTTTCTTCAGGAGCTCACGTAGAGGCTTCGTAATGGTAGCAAAATCTGGAATGAAGCGAGAACAGTAGTTTGCCATTCCCAGAAAACTATGTACTTCAGTGGATGTTGAAGGAGGTGCAGCATTCTTGATATCTGCAACTTTCTTAGGATCTGGAGACAGACCTTTGTCACTAAGTACATGTCCAAAGAATTCAATTTTATGTTGATTGAACTCACACTTTGCTCGGCTTAGCGTCAAATTCTTTTCTCGTAAGCGTTGCAATGTTGCACGAAGAGCTTTGTCGTGTTCAGCTTGGGTACGGCCATAAACAATGATGTCATCAGACATGTTGTCAGCATTAGGTATATCTTGCAATACCTGGCTGATGATGTGCTGGAATACTTCAGCAGCACTGTTAATACCAAAACTCAGGCGCTTGTACCTATACAGACCTCGATGTGTCGTAAACGTTGTGATGAATCGACTCTCATCATCAAGTTCAAGCTGATGATAGCCCTTGTTTAAATCTAACTTGCTGAATACAGTTGCACCATTCAAGCGGTATATCATATCATCTACAGTGGGTGTAGGATGGCGTTCACGCATTATTGCCTTGTTGGGAACACGCATGTCTACACAAATGCGTATCTCATCTGGATTCTTCGGCTTTGGTGGAGTGACAATTGGGCTTACCCATGGTGTTGGGCCTGTTACCGGTTCAATGATATCTAGTTCTATCAGCCTATCCAGTTCGGCATCGACTTTCTTGCGAGTATGGAATGGTTGTCGGCGATGTGGTTGGGCAACTGGAATTACATCTGGGTTGATATGCAGATGTACCTTGCTATCAGTATAACAACCTATGGATTTAAACCGATCAGAAAATTCAGCAACAATAGCATCAACATTGTTTGCAGATTCCACTGCTACAGCATTAGAAAGCTGAAGTAGCCCCAATTTGGTTGAAGTCTTGTAACTGAGTAAAGACTCCTTTGCATTCCTAACAACATGGAATGTAGTAATGAGCATTGCATTCTTTGACTTAATCTCTGCAGTGAAAGTTCCAATCACTGGTAAGGCTACCTTTGAAGCATAGGCAGTGGCTTTGCCATTATAGTTTTCAAGCTTTGGGAACTGTTTTTTAAATTTTTCATAGTGGCACTCAGCAATGGTGTCAATGTTTGATCCAGTGTCAATGAGAATTTTGAGACAAATGCCAGCAATGTATACTATAGTCTCTGGGTTGTTTGGAAGATCATTCCATTTTGTGATTGATTGTACTCCATAAATATAATCACATTCACTGTCATCTGAGACTGGTTGTAATGAAATGTTGTCTTGTATATTATTAACATTCTTGATTTGAGGTGCAATATTGTGTTTGCCACCTCGACTCCTATGACTTGATCCTCGTACATTGCTTTTATTTATTGATTGTGGTTTCTTTAGTGCGGAACGACACATAGCACCAAAATGACCTAGTTTTCTACACTCATAGCACTTCTTACCTTGTGCAGGACAAACATTATCTTGGTGTGGGTAGTCTCCTCCACAATTGTAACATTTATTATTGACAACCTCTGATGTGAGTCGTTGTGACTGCTTGAGTCTTGTTCCATGACTCCAGTTGTGATGTGGTTCTCGGCTCAATTTAATGTTAGGTTTGGCATGATATCTTCTATGATCATGGTGTACTCCCTGAACCTTACATACTTCATGACTGTTAGTAACAGTGGCAGAACCGTTGTTGGCACTGCACTCCATGGCACGAGCATCACGTGCAGCATCTTCCATTCGACGAGCCATATCCAGTATCTTGTTAAGAGAACTTTCATCATCAACAAGTTCTAGAGCTCTTCGACGAAGACGTGTAGATGTGCATGTTTCAATTATTTGCTGTTTGATTTCTTTGTCAACATCAGCAAACTCACAGTGGGCTGCTAAACCCTGCAGACGTGTATGGTATTGATCAACAGTTTCATTAGAGAGTTGTTTTGCTCTCCTGAAATGCATAATTTCCATAGCAGTATTTTGCCTTGGTTTGAAATGCTCAGTTAATTTGGCCTTGGCAGTGTCATAATCTTTGGCACCACCAGTATCTTTCAGTGTATCAAAGATATCACAAACTCTATCACCTGCATAGTGAAGCAGAAAGGCACGCTTTCTTTCAGCACTTTTGATGTCAGAAACTATCAACAAATTTTCAAACCTTTTAAGCCATTTGACCCACCTCTGTGACAGGTTTGTCTGGTCACAGTCAGGATCAAATGCAGGAAACTGAGGTATATTTGCCATTTTTACTGAATAAATTTAAACTTATCACTTAAAATGTTCCTCAGAATATATAACACTTACTGCACTGTATATGTTATTAAGAATTCACTGTAATTACTTTAATTTTGCAAAGCACACAAGCATTTTAATGCAAAAGTTCACAACAGTGCACAACACAGCAGCAACTGACTTCTTACCTAGCCCTTGTGTACATGTGTTGTTCCTACTCACAGCAACACAGCAGTTGTTAGCAGTTGGTACAGCAATTGGCAGCAGTTGGCAGCAGTAGCAGCAGTTGGCAGCAGTAGGCAGCAGTTGGCAGCAGTAGGCAGCAGTTGGCAGCAGTAGGCAGCAGTTGGTTCACAGCGTGAAGAATTTTGTAGCACGAAGCGTCGTTTCGTAACCAAAACATCGGGTTTTGTACACTGCATCAAAGCGTCGTTTCGTACACAGCGTCGGCAGATTCCTCTCTCACAGCAACACTCAGCACAGCTTGGGTAGCACACAGCATTGGCCAGCACACAGCAACGGCCAGCACACAGCAACGATCAGCACACAGCAACAGTCAGCACACAGCATGGGGTTGCATACAGCATCGGGTATGGTGCTCACAGACAGCTTCTCCTTCCTCCTCTGGGCGAGACAGCATGCTCCTTCCTTGTGTTTTGTTGAACAAAATACCTGCGTTCCCAGTTCATCCTCGTCGCCAGTGTGGTGTCTGTGTATAGCTGAGATAGTCTTGGTAGTAAGGTTGATGTAAAGTCATTCCTGGTTACTGACTTTAATAATAATAAACGATTACATGACTATGGCTCCCAAGCTTGGCAGGCGTCCTGTGCTTGTTTACCTTCTCTAGTGGCGTCCAGCCGCCGCACATAGAAAACGGATGGTACCATTTTCTGTGAACATGACACCACTGTATCAGCCATTTACAGTAGAGTTTTAAAAGTTTTCTTGATTCAGGTGCAAAAATTAATATTGTCAAGCCTTCAGCTCTTAGAGACATTGAAAGTAGCACCAACTACTTTAAAACAGTCACCATACCTTTTCTAAGTGGTATTTCAGAAATAAAGTAAAAGTTCAGGGTGAAATTGACCTCCCACTCAAGTTCAATGATGTCACATTGTCTATAACATGTTTAGTTGTTGACATTATTCATTTTCCTGGAGACATTCTCTTAGGTCTGTACACCATGATTGATGAAAATATTGCATTGTTTCCCCATCGTTGGAACATAAGTATCAAAGACCATATCATACCCTTGTGTAGCATGTATCGACAGGGCCATGAGTTCACCTTCAATCAGACTACGTTAATTTCGTTGACACCCGCCTCGCTAGCGTAGGTTTGTCAGATCATTGTCGTGTTAGCATACCCGAGAAAATAGGCACTCGATTGAAGCATCGTAGTGGTGCAGTTGTTAGGAGAGTGAGTATCGGGATCTTCTGGAAGGGGACGCCCTAACGGATTCTCGTTGTCTTGCTCGCCTGGCAGCTTCCATCTCTGAAGTCAGTGGTTCCACGGCTACTGACACTGTGCTGCACTCTCATTCTCTCACCAGAATAAGAGTTAAGGTTCAGGGAGTGCCTGAGTTGTCGGATGTGATTGCGGAAAGTGAAACGTGTAAAGTGAATGGTACGTTTGTTGAACCCTCCTGGCACACAGTGCAGGACGTACTGTTACATTATTTATTGCAAACACTAGTAATGCCGACATCCATCTCCAGTCTGGTACCCATGTTGTAGATTTTGCCCATTACTCGTTACCGGTGCGAGTTGTGGATGATGTCTCCATGGATCATACTGTTTGTACTCTCACGCCAGGAGAACAGGATCTCAGCCAGAGGTGCAAGCGCAACACCTCAGTCCTACTGATTTTCCTGACTCTGTGGCTCAGCTTTTGGAAATTTTGAACAGGAATAGAGCCGTTGTCGCCCTACCAGGAGAAAAGTTAGGTCTCACTCCTCTTATCACACAAAATTCCACTTGAACAAGGAACTACCCCTATTTATGTACCAGCTTACCGTCTTCCCCATTCTCAGAGAGCAGAAGCCGATAGACTTATAGAGGAAATGCTACAGAATGATGTAATCGAATCGAGTAATTCGCCATGGAACGCTCCATTGATTCTTGTACCAAAGCGAGATGGGACTTGGAGACCTGTAATCGATTATCGAAAGCTTAACAGAGTAACAATACCTGATCGTTTCCCACTTCCAGTTCTAAATGATTTGTTGCAAAGTATTGGTCGAAATAAAGTATTCTCAACGTTAGATTTGTTGCAGGGATTCTGGCAAATCCCCCTTGATGAGGAAAGTAAACAATTGACAGCCTTTAGTACTCCCAATGGTCATTTTCATTTCAAAAGAATGCCATTTGGTTTGCGGAGTAGTCCAATAACTTTTTCACGGCTCATGACAAATCTATTTCGTCGATTGATAGGAAGTACACTTCTAGTTTACCTTGATGATCTCATAATCATGTCGCAAGATGTTCATTTCCAGAACCTTGAAAAAGTACTTGCAAAGCTCGCTGAAGCTAATTTAAAAATAAAGCTTGAAAAATGTTCATTTTTAAAAGAGAAGATTAATTTCCTAGGTCATACAGTTACACCTTCAGGTATTACATTGAATGAATAAAAAATTATTGCTGCCCGTGATTTTCCAACACCTCGTACCGCAGAAGCCGTAAGACAGTTCACAGGTCTTGTAGGATTTATCGTTCATTTATTGCTGGATTCTCTATTATAGCCGCTCCACTTTACAAGTTGCAAAGAAAAGATGAACCCTTTGTTTGGGGAGAGGCCCAGGATCAGTCATTCAAAAAACTCAAAGCAGCCTTGATTTCGTCACCTGTCCTTAGGTACCCAGATTTTTCTAAACCTTTTACGTTGGTTACAGATGCTAGTGACATAGGTTTAGGTGCTGCATTACTTCAAACAGAAGGTCACAGAGATCACGCAATAGCTTATGCTAGCCGTACATTATCTAAAGAAGAGAAAAATTATAGCGCAACAGAACGAGAAGCCTTAGCAGTTGTCTGGGCACTTAAACATTTCAGGGATACAATTTATAATTACCCAGTTCATGTTCTTACAGATCACCAACCATTAATTCCCTTGTTCAAAAATAAGAATCCAGTTGGAAAGTTTGCTAGATATTTGCTCACAATTCAAGAATTCAATCCCACATTTGGATATATTCCAGGAAAGCAAAATGTTGTAGCCGATGCGTTTTCTCGACACGTAGCTGCGATTCAGTTAAATTACCCAGCATTAGATGCTACAGTAGTAGAAACGGAACAGAGACAAGACCCCATATGGGCACCCGTCATTAAATTTTTGACTAAGCAAGACACTCGCCCGATTCATAAACCGCCAGTACCATTGAAAGAATTAGTTATGTTAGACAATTTACTGTGTAGAGTAGTAAAGCTAGGGACAGCCCCGAGGAAATGTTGTCAGTTAGTTGTTCCAGCTGTCTTGGTACCAACTGTGTTAAAAATTATCCATGATGCTCCTGCAAGTGCACATCCAGGAAAGGATCGTACACTCCAACAAGGTCGATTGAAATTTTTGGCCAAAAATGGCTAAGGACATTGCTCATTATGTTGACAGATGTTTAATTGCTTACAGCACAAGGGACATGTTTCAGGACCTAATCCAATTCAGGTGTACCCAACAACTAAAGCTCCTTGGGAACGAGTATCGATGGATTTATTGACAAATTTTGCGGAAACAGAGAAAGGGAACAAACATTTGCTTGTAATGGTCGATAATTTTTCACGATTTTGCGAACTAGTTCCTATCCCGAACAAAACAGCAGAAACTATAGCCAGTGCATTCCATGACCACATAATTTGTAGATATAGTATGCCTAAAGTAATCCTTTCAGATAATGGTCCAGAATTCAGTAATAGTATTTTAACTAGCTTGTGTGATTTATATAACATTAAAAAATGTAGTATCATGCCTTATCATCCAGCAAGCAACGGATTAGCTGAACGTACTAACAGAAAGTGTTAGATGCCTTGAGAGTCACGTTGAATTTTGATAACAACAATTGGGATGATTTTATACCCTTAATTCAGTGTGCTATAAATTCTTCGATTAATGTTTCTACAGGAGACACACCTCACGCTATTCTTTATGGTACAGATAAGATCCTCCCTAATGAATTGATTAACGTACCTCCTACTCCCTTATATAACGTAGATGATTTTGTTCAAGTGAAGCGTAGACAAATGCAACTAGTATTCAAGAAAATACGAGAACAATTGTCCAAAGCTACAGCCGAGTTCACTCGAGCAAGGAATGAACGAGCTAAACCCAGTAAAATAACTATCGGATCTGTAGTAATGATACTTAACCAACACAGGTCTGGTCCTATGTACAAGTTAACTAAGAAATTTTTGGGTCCATATAAGGTAATCGAGCTTATAAAAGGTAACAAGTACAGACTGAAAAATTTAGCAACAGGAGAGTATATAAATGAGCATTTAGACCATATATGAAGTTAGCTAAAATGACTGTTGACGACACTGATGAGGAAGATGACAATGAACTTACCCAGACAGATCCTCCTATTGGGACACCACCTTCTGTGGTTGACAGACCACTTGATGTTCAGCAACCCCATACTAGCACTTATAATCTTAGATCTAGACCTCTCGTTTCAACCGTGCACTCACCACATGTCCATTGGCTAGATGTTAACGAGGTTATCTCTCAAGATGATAGTTTGTCACATGCAGTTTCATCTGTTCCTGATCCTCAGTCAGAGCCAGAGTTGTATAGTGCTCTGGATGAGCTAGGTGTAGATATCCGCAGAATTTACAATTAAGTGCACTCTGCAGTTATTATGTTTGGCTTTGAAAAATTCATTTGCAGTATTTCCACCACATGTCTTATTATTACCATTATATATATATACAGTATATAGTATGATCATGTTTTTCTCAATTTTATTTTGTTACAAATTAAATGCCATTGTTAAGTCTACTGCCATTTGTAATTTTTTTTACAGTGCTTGTCATAAAGATTTAATAATGTTCTAGCAACCACATTGAGGCCAGTGAATCCTGACTGCTATCACACAGATGTTAGTCTTCTTGTTCCAGGTCTTGTATATAGCTTGTAAATATATTGCAAATTAAATATATTGTACATTGGTCTTGTAAAATATATATTGTACATTACAGAAAAAAAAATCATTATCTAATCTTAAAATTCATTTGTGGTTGTTAGGTCAGAACATTGCTTCATTAATGTAATAATTGTTTAATTTTGTATTGTTTCAAGCACATGCCTTTGACACATGTTAATAATTTTGTTTAGGCAATACCTTGAGTTGTATTGTTCATTTCTGACAAGTAGACATACACATTTTTTTTTTTTTTTTTTTTTTTTTTTTTTTTTTTTTTTTTGAGATATATACAAGAGTTGTTACATTCTTGTACAACTGTTCTTCATACTAAGGTTGAATCAAAGCATTGTTACCATGATTTTCAGCTATTATGATCAAAATTTTTTTTTGGTGCATATGCCAAGATGCTAGTATTATGCACACCTGATCTTCTTTCAATGTTTATTATGCAATTTTCACATGTAAGCCATTATTGAATGCCACCGAGGTCCTTTCAGTATCATTGTAACTTTATAGCTAGCCAGAGCTTGTCGACAAGGGACATCGACTTGGTAGCGTGTCCGAGCGGTGTTATAATCAAATTCCCTGCCAGTTGGAACATAACCAATCACAGCCGAGTAGGCCTCTGACGTCATGCCAGATTCACAGTCTCCAGCCATGCTTGCAGTAGTCAGTTATCTCC
>WNGS01073800.1:0-12507 GCA_020271785.1 Procambarus virginalis
GCAACGCGTTGTTACATTGCAGTGTTTTATGACGGTCCAATGAACGGTAGTCTGCTATTCCCAGATTATTGTAGACTTGTGGTGTTGAGTGAGACTAACGCAAGGCGGCGGTAGATCGCTGATTCCAGCATCAGTCTTCTCTATATTCGTACTGGGAGGAGTATACCCGGTGGTGCCCGGGACACTGTTCACCACCCGCCATTACACCCCCATTATTTTCCATCTGTACCCACCTCCCCCCGTCTTCCTCCCTCTATGCACCTCTCCCGCCCCCTCCCTCTCCCATTCGTCTCATCCCTCTCTCTCCCATTCCCTCTCATCTCTCCCATCATCTCCCTTCCCCGCCTATCCTTCTCTCCCCTTTCTCTCTAACTTTCCCTCTCTCACCTTACTATCAGAAAGTATACTCAGAAATGATGAGAACGCTGCTGTTGCTATTGCTTTGCAGCTGGTGTTTTGCTGCTTCTGCTGCTGCTGTTTTTGCTGTCCTGCTTTGCTACTACTGCTGCACTGTCTGCTGCTGCAGCTTCTGTTCTTTTGTTGCTATTGCTGCTTTTGCTACTGCTGCTGTTCCTGCTGCTAATGTTGCTGTTTCTGCTGCTGCTTTGCTCGCTGTGCTGCTTCTGCTGCTGCTGCTGTCTGGACTGCTGCTGCTTCTGCTACTGCTGCTTCTGCTGCTTCTGCTGCTGTTACTGCTGTTTTGGGCTGCTGCTGCGTTTCTGTGCTGATCTGTGTTTTTTTTGCTGCTGTGGCTTATTCTGCCGCTTCGTCTGCTACTGCGCTTTTGCAGCTGTTTCTGCTGCTCCTGCTATTGCTGCTGCTGCTGCTGCTTTGCTACTGCTGCTGAATCTTCTACTGCTGCTCTGTTGTTGCTGCTTCAGCTGTTGTTGCTTCTGCTTCGCTGCTGCTTCTGCTGCTGCTGCTTCTGCTGCTGCTGCTGCTGCTGCTGCTGCTGCTGCTGCTTCTGCTGCCGTTTTAATCTTGGACAAAGACGATACTTTTATAGAAAAATATTCTGAGGCAAATATACCATTTTCACTGATAGTACAAAAGTTGCACTAATCACAGGGTTTGCATTTATCATTAACGAAGTCTACAAATTCTCCTTAAATTACCTACAAAAGTGCCCTAATCTTACAATATTATAAAAGCTTTGACATAAACACTTACATTACTCAAAACTTCTTGTCACTTTCAACTGGTCACTTAAAGGTGTTCAACTGGTCTGAAAGGGATACCAACTTGTCTCAAGGGAAGGCTAACTGGTGTCAAACGGATGCCAACTGGTGTCAAATGGATGCCAACTGGTGTCAAATGGATGCCAACTGGTGTCAAACGGATGCCAACTGGTGTCAATTGGATGCCAACTGGTGTCAAATGGATGCCAACTGGTGTCAAATGGATGCCAACTGGTGTCAAACGGATGCCAACTGGTGTCAAATGGATGCCAACTGGTGTCAAATGGATGCCAACTGGTGTCAAACGGATACCAACTGGTGTCAAACGGATGCCAACTGGTGTCAAATGGATGCCAACTGGTGTCAAACGGATGCCAACTGGTGTCAAATGGATGCCAACTGGTGTCAAATGGATGCCAACTGGTGTCAAATGGATGCCAACTGGTGTCAAATGGAAGCCAACTGGTGTCAAATGGAAGCCAACTGGTGTCAAATGGAAGCCAACTGGTGTCAAATGGATGCCAACTGGTGCCAAATGAAAGCCAACTGGTGTCAAATGGATGCCAACTGGTGTCAAATGGATGCCAACTGGTGTCAAATGGATGCCAACTGGTGTCAAATGGATGCCAACTGGTGTCAAATGGATGCCAACTGGTGTCAAATGGATGCCAACTGGTGTCAAATGGATGCCAATGGTGTCAAATGGATGCCAACTGGTGTGGAAGGGATGACAAGTGATAAGAGAGATGCTATCTTCCCTCAAAGGGATGCGAGACTTATCTCAAAAAGATACAAAACTGATCTTCAAAGGTTGTCAGCACGTCTCCAAGTGATACTTCACGACTGGTATTTGTGGCACCAACCCTTGGCGACCCGCGCGGTAAGGTCAAGAGGTCAACATAGAAAAATCATGGCGACTACCTGTTGCTCGACGGGTAGATTAGAGGGGATTTTTGTCCACAAAATTCTCAGTTATTTCCATTCCAGTAAAAGTTCAACTGTTGACTTCTCGATGTACAATGTTGTTTATGCAATATTGTTTATTAGGGGAATAGTTTTTTTAGGTGTCTGTCGTATCGAAGTGAACGAGCATATGTGTACACATATAATCAAGTACATACACAGGCATACGGACATACATACAGATATACACACAATACGGTAATGAAACTAGGCGGAGGTAACCGGAGGCCAGACACAGGATACCGAATGGGAGATGAAGACTTTCTTGAAACGGACAGAAAGATTTTGGAGTTGATATCACACCAAACCTGTCTCCTGAAGCCCACATAAAAGAAAAAACATCTGCGGCTTATGCGAGGCTAATAACATCAGAACTGCCTTCAGGAACCTGTGTAAAGAATCATTCTGAACCTTGTATACCACATATGTATGACCAATCCTGGTGTATGCAGCCCCAGCATGGAGCCCGTGCCTTGTCAAAGACAAGACTAAGCTGGGAAAAGTTCAGAGGTATGCCACTAGGTTAGTCAAGGCTGCGGGAAATGCACCTCATGACACTGGAAGACAGAAGAGTAAGGAAGACTTGATCACTACCTACAAAATTCTTAAGGGAATTGACAGGGTAGATAAGGATAAACTGTTAAACACGGGTGGTAAGCGAACAAGGGGACACAGGTGGAAACTGAGTTCCCAAATGAGCCACAGAGACGTTAGAAAGAACTTTTTCAGTGTACGGGGAGTTAACAGATGGAATGCATTAGGCAGTGATGTGGTGGAGGCTGACTCCATTCGCAATTTCAAATGTAGATATGATAGAGCCCAGTAGGCTCAGTAATCTGTACACCAGTTAATTGACAGTTTAGAGGCGGGACCAAAGAGCCAAAGCTCAACCCCCGCAAACACAACTAGGTAAGTACACATACTCCTGGGAGTGGGCGTAACACCAAATCTAGCTCCTGAGGCACATATAAATCGCATAGAGACAGCAGCGTACTCTACGCTAGAAAAACTTAGATGTCTTTCAGAAACCTAAGTAAGGAGGCATTCAGAGCGCTTTACACTGCCTACGTGAGGCCAGTCTCAGAGTATGCAGCCCCATCATGGAACCCCACCTACAGAAACAGGAAACTGGAAAAGGTTCAGAAATTTGCGACGAGTCTAATCCCGGAGTTGCATGGGATGGGATATGAAGAGCGACTGAAGGAACTGAACCTGACGACATTAGAAAAAAGGAGGGAGAGGGGAGGTATGATATCAGCATACAAAATACTTAGGGAGGATTATCAGAGGGGAAATAGACGAAATGTTCACACAGAATACCAACAGAACAAGGGGATATGGGTAGAAGTTGGAAACTCAGATGAGTCATAAAGATGCTAGAAAATTGTCTTTCAGGGGAGCCGGTCGGCCGAGCGGACAGCACACTGGACTTGTGATCCTGTGGTCCTGGGTTCGATCCCAGGCGCCGGCGAAAAACAATGGGCAGAGTTTCTTTCACCCTATGCCCCTGTTACCTAGCAGTAAAATAGGTACCTGGGTGTTAGTCAGCTGTCACGGGCTGCTTCCTGGGGTGGAGGCCTGGTCGAAGACCGGGCCGCGGGGACACTAAAGCCCCGAAATCATCTCAAGATAACCTCAAGATAACCAGCGTTAGAGTAGTGGGGAAATGGAATGCACTAAAGGAGCCCATTGTGGAAGCAAACACTATTCATAGCATTAAAACCAGGTATGATAGAGAAGTAGGACAGGAGTCATTGCTTTAAACGTCCGAAGGATGTTTAAAGCAATGACTAATGTCGTTAGAAGTCAAATGGATGCAAACCGGTGTCAAGGCGGGATCCAAAAGCCAACGCTAGATCGTGTAGGCACAAATAGGTGACCACACACACACACAAACATTCAAAAGTGGAAAATATTTTCCACCAATGTGCAACATTGGTGCCACATTAGCCATGATTCACCGTGTCCATCAATAGTTATCACAACTAAACAAATTTAAAAGAAATTTCCATATTTCCTAATGCGTAGAAATCACAACTTAGTCAATAAACCAAAAATTGTGAACAAATGCATTGATATAAATATTTTGACTCAGCAGGCCACAATACATGTCAGCAGGCCACAGTACATGTCAGCAGGCCACAATACATGTCAGCAGGCCACAATACGTGTCAGCAGGCCACAATACATGTCAGCAGGCCACAATACGTGTCAGCAGGCCACAATACATGTCAGCAGGCCACAATACGTGTCAGCAGGCCACAATACGTGTCAGCAGGCCACAATACGTGTCAGCAGGCCACAATACGTGTCAGCAGGCCACAATACATGTCAGCAGGCCACAATACGTGTCAGCTGGCCACAATACATGTCAGCAGGCCACAATACGTGTCAGCAGGCCACAATACATGTCAGCAGGCCACAATACGTGTCAGCAGGCCACAATACATGTCAGCAGGCCACCAATACATGTCAGCAGGCCACAATACGTGTCAGCGGGCCACAATACGTGTCAGCAGGCCACAATACATGTCAGCAGGCCACAATACGTGTCAGCAGGCCACAATACATGTCAGCAGGCCACAATACATGTCAGCAGGCCACAATACGTGTCAGCGGGCACAATACATGTCAGCGGGCCACAATACATGTCCACAGGCCACAGTACATGTCAGCAGGCCACAGTACATGTCAGCAGGCCACAATACATGTCAGCAGGCCACAATACGTGTCAGCAGGACACAATACATGTCAGCAGGCCACAATACATGTCAGCAGGCCACAATACGTGTCGGCAGGCCACAATACATGTCAGCGGGCCACAATACATGTCAGCAGGCCACAATACATGTCAACAGGCCACAATACATGTCAGCAGGCCACAGTACATGTCAGCAGGCCACAATACATGTCAACAGCCACAGTACATGTCAGCAGGCCACAATACATGTCAGCAGGCCACAATACATGTCAGCAGGCCACAATACGTGTCGGCAGGCCACAATACATGTCAGCGGGCCACAATACATGTCAGCAGGCCACAATACATGTCAACAGGCCATACATGTCAGCAGGCCACAGTACATGTCAGCAGGCCACAGTACATGTCAGCAGGCCACAATACATGTTAGCAGGCCACAATACGTGTCAGCAGGCCACAATACATGTCAGCAGGCCACAATACGTGTCAGCAGGACACAATACATGTCAGCAGGCCACAATACATGTCAGCAGGCCACAATACATGTCAGCAGGCCACAATACATGTCAGCAGGCCACAATACATGTCAGCAGGCCACAATACGTGTCAGCAGGCCACAATACATGTCAGCGGGCCACAATACATGTCAGCAGGCCACAATACATGTCAACAGGCCACAGTACATGTCAGCAGGCCACAATACGTGTCAGCAGGACACAATACATGTCAGCTGGCCACAATACATGTCAGCAGGCCACAATACATGTCAGCGGGCCACAATACATGTCAGCAGGCCACAATACATGTCAGCAGGCCACAGTACATGTCAGCAGGCCACAGTACATGTCAGCAGGCCACAATACGTGTCAGCAGGACACAATACATGTCAGCAGGCCACAATACGTGTCAGCAGGACACAATAAATGTCAGCTGGCCACAATACATGTCAGCAGGCCACAATACATGTCAGCAGGCCACAATACATGTCAGCAGGCCACAATATATGTCAGCAGGCCACAATACCTCTCCACAACAATGCTCACCAGATGGAGGGAGCCGCTTCACTGGTGAGCATAGTAAACAAATAAATATTTAATTACGTAAAATTATTCATACTTACTCATATTTATGCCCAAATTTACGTAATTTACTAACTTTGTTTATATAAAAAAAGGATAACGTTTTCAGAGGAAAGAAATTAATAATTTAAATCATATAGGCCAACTCAATTATGAATTCGCTTTAGTTATTTCCACTTAGTTATTTCCAACAATAACATTATGCTACACGAGTGTCTGTCTGTCTGTCTCTTCTCAAGTTTTTAGGGCAGAGCTTGGAGACTAGTCTACCCAAATTTGCAGAGGGAATGGTCTGTGGTCTGGGATGACCATAGCCTGTTAGAGGTCATTTTCAGACCACCAAGACGATTATTTTGACTTCCTGCCGTGCTACAAGCCTAAATTAAACAAAAAACTTATCGTAATACGCACCATTATTCACTGATCTCCGGAAAATGAACGGGAATTTTCTGCTATTGATAATTTGCCGTACTGGCATAAAACGACGAGCCAGTAACACCTTCAGAGTTTCTCGAACCAAGGCGCTTCATTAGAGTAAAGTGGTAACTTTTCACTTTACTATTTCACACCACTGAGCTCCTCTCGCAGGCGACCGTCCACACATTAGACGGGAGGCATTGACGGAAACACCAATGAGCAGAGCTCACCCTCGCAGGCACAACTAGGTGAGTACATTAGATAATTATATTTTCTAAATGAGAGAGACAAACAGACATAAACAGAGAGAGACAGGTGGACAAAGATGGAGAGGGACTAGGAGACAAAGATAAAACAGAGATACAGAGACAGGCAGATAGAGACAGAGACAGTAGATAGCTGAATGAATAGATGGATATATGGATTGATAGATTTATCGGTAGATGGACAGACATATGATACATGAGTAGATAGATGAGTAGATGGATAAATGGATGGAAGAATACATTGATATATCGATGGATAGATGGATGGATTGATGCATAGGTAGATGAATAGATATATGAATAGATAGATGGATGGATTAAAAGTTGGATACAAAAGCTAAATGCATATATAGATATATGATAGATGAATGAATAGATGGATGGATGTACAGATAAATAGATTGACGGATTATTAGATGGAAAGATAAATAGATAGACAAAGGGAATCGATAGCTGGAGGCCTGAATAGAAGGATAGATGGACTGATAAATGAGTAGATGGATCGATAGATGGGTAGATAGACGTATTGATGAATAAATATATGGATACATAAATGGATATGTTAGGGATAGATAGAATGATAGATGAACATACAGATAGAATAATAGATGTTCGAACAGATAAATGAATAATTGGATAGATGGATGGATGGATAAAGATGGATGCACATACGGATAGAAAGGTAGATGGATATATGATTGGGAAATGCGTACATTATTGCTGTTTTTTTTCTGAAAGCTGTTGCAATGATATTCAGATGTGTAATTATGAATACACATCATTATGTGTGGTTAGTTATAATTGTAGTCATGTGGTTAGTCATAATTGTATTTATGGCTAACCAGCGGTTATAGTGATATTCAATTGTGTAATTATGATTGTTAAAGTTTCAACAATTAATGCTTCCACAGCCATCTGATGTTCAATGTATTAATTAAAACACTTGAACAGCCTTTTTCTGGACGTGTCGCTTCTCCTCCAAAGCCACATTGTAATTTCCTACCGCTTAAATTCTTAGTTTGCCTCTGGCTAATTCACTGTATAAAACATTTACGTTTATTCAGAGTTGTTTAGCAAGCAACACATCAGATAAGGCATGAATGGCTTATTTTATTATGTGGGCATTAGGGAGATCAATACAAACATGGGTATTCGTGAATGGAATTGAATTTAAGCTTGCAATTCTGCGTGTATGAAATTATACACGTTCAAAATAATTTAAGACGATTATAGTTAGGTGCTCACTGTAAATATATTTAATAGGGGGTCTAATACTAATTTATGATGGAGTACACACGTGTGTGGAAGCTGCACCCACCACCTCCGTATGTACAGAGAACTGAGAGAACACAACGTTATATATAAACAGTTCCAAGTTCAAGACGAGAGATAAACCAGATGAGTTATAATCACAACATACAAAATACTGTGGGAAACAGGAATTGGACATGAACAGCCTTTTGTTTTCCTTAACAAACCCAAAGTGGATAAGAGAACCTCCGTTTAAATAACACTCGAATAATAACGTCGTAAAGAACCCTTCCATCCTCACCCTCAACATCCAACACAACGCAGAACTCGAACGTCAAGGCAGATAAAAACAGGTAGGAACATATAGCCAGGAGGCGGGGCCCAAGAGCCCAGCTTTCACTCCTCGTTGGCACTGAGAGGTTATAACACCCAACATTCTGAACACAACATTCAGTTAACACAACACCCAGAATCGTACACCAAAATCAGTCAACAATACACACTCTTTAAAATTCCTGACACACTATAATCTACACGAAATGCTGAACACTACCGGAAACACCTTACAACAAACATCAACACCCTTCACAAAGACAATACACTCACTTAAGCACTCACCCTTGACTGTTCATCTTACAATACGCACCCTACGTCAAACGCCATACACGTTTACCCCTTCACCGAACATCATACACCTTATACAGAACACTACACACCCTACATAGCGCACCATACATTTAACACCATACATTCAACCCCATACACCCTACAAAATCCCCCAACATATGTACACCAGATACCCTACACCCTACACATTTATACCAGATACCCTACACCCTACATATTTACACCAGATACCCTACACATTTACACCAGATACCCTACACCCTACATATTTACACCAGATACCCTACACATTTACACCAGATACCCTACACCCTACACATTTACACCAGATACCCTACACATTTACACCAGATACCCTACACATTTACACCAGATACCCTACACATTTACACCAGATACCCTACACCCTACATATTTACACCAGATACCCTACACCCTACACATTTACACCAGATACCAACACCCTACACATTTACACCAGATACCAACACCCTACACATTTACACCAGATACCAACACCCTACACATTTACACCAGATACCCTACACACTATCACACCGCCACTCCCGGAGAGACATTTGAGTGCCAACTCTGGATAATTGATTCTGTTGTGAATTATGGAACACTGTCTCTGGCAGCTCCAGGGAATGATTAGCTGGTTAATGCTTGTTCCTGTTACTGATTCTATTTGTCTCTGTCTATCTGTTAGTCTTTCTGTGTGTGTCTGTGTCATTAACTTATTGACAGTTTAGTCTACCGTTCTATTGACGTCATCGTTGGCCTTTACTCTTTCGTCTTCTGTTGGTCTTTATTTAATCTTGTTACGTGTAGTTTTCTTGTTGAAAAATAGTATATATATAATATAGTATTAGAGCAAGATGACTGCCAACTTGCTTATGAAAAACTTTCTTGACGCCCAACAAAACTCTTTGAAAGAGGCAAATGTCGTCTATGCCTTCGCATGCCCACTTGGGGGACTGTCAGCCCCAACGGTCTCAATATATAGGCAAGACAAGGACATTCGTTACATATTAGATACAACGTTAATGGTCGCAGACTGTCAAGTGCCTGCAGCTCTTCAAATGGCGGGCAGGAACCATGACTGCAATGTGCATTTCCTCTCTGTGTTGCAACGCTAGAGCGCTGCATAAGGAAGTTGGCGGCTCTAGGGTCTCTTAGTTTCGATGAGCTTTAAATCCAGATCTTTAAAAAAAATCTAATGGCACTTTTACCCCAGGCACCAACTGTCTCTGAGGCAACGGGAAGAAAATTGTAATGGTCATGAAGATCTCTGTACTTTCGAGATTTGGTTGATTCCTTGAAGGAGGCAGCACCTACCAGAGGTGCAACACTGAAGTCAATGTTGGTGTTAACCAAGGTTAATACGGATGTGTAGTTACACACTGAGGTTGCTAATAGTAAGTCACCCACATGGGGAGCTGCTACGGCTGAGGCGAGCAATGTCGCATGTTGTTGTTGTTGCAACGTCTAAGCACACTGCAGCTGCTGTGTGTACAATGGGGCTCATCTCAGCTGGACTGATTGTGGGATTGTGGTGGTTGGGGGGTGGTGGGGCTGTGAGAGAAACCCATTTAGTGGTGCAGGGTACACAACTGGGGATCGTGTTCCCTGTCAACTGGCCTCGGTAATCCGGTAGGATTACCCTCACCGGGTTGTCAGCTGACCGAAGGCTTCCATGTGCCTTTGTGTCTGCTTCTTTGTTTGTCTGAGTGTCTGTTTACATCTTGTTTTTTTTTCTGTCAATTTTTACTTGTGTCAGCCTGTTTTCTTTTCACAATATGACTCAATACATCTGTCTATGTCTTTATGTCTGCATATATCTACATGGGTATTGACCCTTATGTTCCAATCTCTTTTGGTCTTTTTATCTTTGAATGTCTTTCCGACTGTCTGACTGTCTCTGCTCCCCCCCCCCTCTCTCTCTTTCTCTCTCTCTCTGCCTTCACTCCAAATGACTTCTGTTCTTCTCTCCATAAAGGTGCCACAGTGTAGCCACTGCGACACCTTTATTTCCATCCAGCGCCTCGACAGCGATCTGGTTTGGGTTCAGATCCTGACCCGGGATGATTAACTAGTCGGCAGTACTTAACTGTTCCTCTTTGGTCATCCAGCAGTACTTGGGTACTTTGTTTTAAACCGATTGGCTTTTCATACTCAAGGGAAAAGAGAGTGTTAAAGCTCACTATGAGCTGTGGGAAAGAAAAAGCTCCCAGCTGGCTAGCAGGGGTCAAAAGTCGTGTGTAACCACCTGTGTAAAAAAATAATTGTTACAAGTCAAAAGTAAGTTATCTTCGTAGCTTGTGTGAGGTTTACCTCGCCCATGATGACACTCACCTGTCATGATATCCGGTTAGCTTGTTCCAGCATAATGAGGGATGTCAAACAGATCACCAGAGTGGGTTATTTTGTGCAGGTAAACAGATACGGTGATCGGTATAGCCTCTCATCGTGGTAGTCCTTCAATATGTTCTAATTTCCCAGTGGTTTTGCGTGATTATGTTGTACAGTGTTCACTCATTAGTGATGTGTTCCCTACGATCAGTTCAACATCTTATGTTGGTATTGCTTCTCACTGATTAACAGCGTCTAATGGTTGAACAATGCCTCACTGTAGTATCAGGGGGTTGGTTGGTTCTGGGACAGTATAGTGTTCCCTCGAGAGTCGGCAGTAACTCAATATTTAAGTGCCATATAGAGTCACACAGTAGAGTGGGTGAGAGCGTGCCAGTATAGTGACAAAGATTTCTCTTCACTACTGTAGGACAGAGGGCTGTGGAACGTCACACTGGGTGAGAGAAGCATGTCCATCGTCGATTAATAATGGGCAAGAAGTCAACATTTGTTCACACTGCAGCAGACATAATCAGGAGAACCACTAGAAAGTTGAAATACAGTCATTGTAGTTCAAATATACAGAAAGGGAGAGAAGACACTGGGCATTAAACAACAGGCCAGTGTCCCTTACTTTCATATGGTGCAAGGTCATGAAAATACCATGATCTTGCACAATATGAAAGTAGGGAAGATAAAGGTCATGACTGTCAGAGAGCCTTCAACTCAGCACCCTACAGGAAACTAGAGCATAACATGTAGAAATAAGGAGTGACAGAAGGTGAAGAGAGACCTGAGAGTGGCGGCATGCTACAGCTGGCGTCCCACAATGGACAGCACTGGGGTCATCCTTTTCCAAATCACTGTGAAGGATTTACAAAGGGGGATAGATTTCATTCTCTCGGTCTTCGCTTGTTTTGAACAAAAATTATATGGAGGCTAAATACGTCGTAAGACTGCAATAAACTACAGAACGAAAATGATGGATCCCTCAAGTGGTTATTACAGGAAGTGTGAATAACGAATGTGGATGCTGGGAAGAGGATGTAACGTATCGGAAATTGAAAAGGAAGAAAAGAAGGGTGAACTCATAGGTAAAGAAGGTAGAGAGGTGGAAGGGAGGGGTAATAGGAAAGTGGTCAGGGGAAAGGGAAAGTATAGAATGAGCGAGAGAAAATAAGATCGAGGATGAAAGTAGAAGAGTAGAAAGTAAAAGTGCTAGAAGATTACAGAGATAGAACGTTACTGCCACCATGGATTCAAGTTAGTAACTTATAAGACAAGGAGTAGAACTTGCCAGCACAACAATATGATCTGATGTTAACACATCTCAACTGTAAGCATGTGCAATTCATATAACCAAAAATCTTTAAGTCACAATCTTAAGCCAGTAAACTTCAGAGTGCTCGCCACTCTAGCTTTCAATATATCATAGAAAATCCAAGACTTAGGGATCATAATTAAAGGTAAATTAAAACGTAAGTTAATCAATTATATATTTCCTATTAGATCTTCAATCTTATAGTTATCATAACTCAATCATATCACTTGATGTTCCCATTAATTCAGATCAATTCACCACACCAGAAATTGAGAGCACCTTGAGAGCTGACTGCCCCTGAAAATCACACAACACCTAAGTTTAAATCACAGTAAACGTCACCTTACAAGTT
>WNGS01073807.1:0-13443 GCA_020271785.1 Procambarus virginalis
GGTATGGGAGCTTCATGCTCTCCTCCGGCGCAGGGGTTTCCTGCGCTGCTCTTTTGGTCCTGGGGTAGATTTGTCCATTTGCAGCTTTCTCCATCTTTTCTGGCGAAGAACGAGACGGCTGCTTTCCGGAGTGGTCCATGGGTCATTGATGCCTGGTTAGTTCGGCTTGGGGGTGCATCATGTGTTATGTCCTGTTGCGGCGCTTCGCCGTTACTGCGCGCTTCAGCCAGGGTGGCTGGAGATGCGCTTTGGGTTGATTCAGTTTCCCTCATTCCCTGTTCCTGGGCTCGGGTCTCCCAGGTTGTCCGCAGGGTTATTAAGTCTAGCCAGCCTGCGGTCTATCCTCGCGCACATGATGTTAGGATGTTTGCGGCTTTGGCTGCTGTGTTTGGTAATATGTCTTGGGCACATATTCGGGCGCGTGGATTTTGGAAATCGAACAGGGTCCTGGCCGCCTGTTATTTGGTGAACGTCCCTGCTCCTCGGCGTTCTTGTGTTGCTTTGGGTCGCAGGTTGCGGTCAGTTGTCTCGACTTCGCGTTGTGGAGTTTGTGGCCGCCGCCTTCCGGGTATGTCCCCTTTTTCCTTCTCTTTGGGTATGTAGCTCCAGGGAGCCGTAGGGGCTCCCCACAGAAAACAAGCGTTGAATGTAATGAAACGCCATTTTCTGGGTGAGCCCAGAGGCTCCCTGGCTACCCTCCCTCCCATCCGGTCGGCGGGGTTTTCGCGTTGATACCTGGTTGATACCTGGTTGATGGGGTTCTGGGAGTTCTTCTACTCCCCAAGCCCGGCCCGAGGCCAGGCTCGACTTGTGAGAGATTGGTTGGTTGCGTTGGTTGACACCTAGTTTCCGAACTAAAGGCAGCCGGCGTGGTGAGGTCTGGGGCCCCTCCCTCCCCCTCCCGGGGAGGGGAGGGCTGCGCGGACGACCGGCGTGGCAGTAAAGTGATTGTTTGATCGTTTTCCTTGGGATTGTAGGGCATTTTCTACCTCTGTTTGGTTTTTGTTGTAGTTTCTTACCATGTGGGGTTTGTTTTGTTATGCCTACCTTTCTGGGTGCCTAACCCCGGTCGATGGCAGATAAGGAAAACGCCCAACCATATGGAGTTTTCCAGGGCCATTGCTCCCTGAAACCTCTCTGAAGGGGCCAGGTTCTGGCGCTGGTCCCTGGTAGGTCTGAACTCCATAGCTAATGTCCCGGTCTAACATAACATACATTAGCCCAATAAGCTCCAGGGAGCCTCCGGGGCTCTCCCAGAAAATGGCGTTTCATTACATTCAACGCTGGTTTTTTGCACGATAAGAGGCCGCAGTGGTCACTAGCAGGAACACAATAACAATAGGCTTACTGCATGGGTGGTGGTGCCATTATGTCACATGGGCCATCACAGAAAATGGGAAGATGTTGGCACACTTTTTAAAACAAATCCCCTAATGATTTGAAAAAAATGAATTTTAACAAATATTTTAATTTGAGACGCAGTGTGCATTCTCACCCAGACTGACTATATTGATATGCAGATGCATTGTGAGTTATTGGCAAGGCAAAGTGGTAACAATCTTGAGTGAAAGAAATTTTAATAGCAAATAAATGCTTTCTTTGTATACTGTTATGAAAAAAATTAATTTCTTTGTGATGTAATTTGAATTCTTCTTCAGGTCAACCAGCATGATGGAAGAAGTATGTACCATGGTTAAGCAGACATTCCCTAATGCAGTCTTAGATGAACAGTTTGAAGAACATCTCACCTATAAAGTGCCCCAGCATGATATCTCAAGTTTGGCAAATTGTTTTGAAATGCTGGAGAAGAGTAAGACTTTTAATTTTTATGTCCAATTCATGTAACATTTGTGTCTCCATGTTTGTTTGAAGCAACTATGGCCATAAGGTTTATGACATCATATAATGTCTCTCAATGAATCAGGCAGCAACACTTTTGCTAAAATTAACTTGTATCAATATTGTGCATTGTGTATATGTGTGTGCATTGTGCCCTGTGTGATAATTATTTTATAGTATTGAAATATTACAAGTTAATTTCAGAAGTTAATTTACCCCGGTGCAGCCTACATTGCATCTGTGTGAAAGCAATTTCTCAGTGATAACACTTTTTCGAGCCATTTCAGATTTACTTTAATGAATTTCTGTGGTGAGCTCTGTCGTTATCCGTGAGTTATCTGTTGAGTTATCCGTGAGTTATCTATCGAGCCCTGATGTTATCCGAACTGATATGTGCTATACAATGGGGGTTCGGCTTGCGATGCTAATCCGTTCCCAGAGACGGATCGTAAGTCGAAGCGATTTTTCCCATAAGAAATAAAGGGATTTGAATTATTCCGTTCCCCACCCTCCAAAATATTAACATACAAATACATTTTATACTGAATACAATGTTTTTTTCTAACTACAATACAGTACCTAAGTTTATCTTACCTTTATGGAGGGCTCTTGATGGCATATGGAAGATGGTGATGAGGGGGGAGGAGGAGAGTTGTTACTGTTTGGAAGGGGAGTCCCCTTCCATTATCACATCAGGCAGTGATGTTTTCTCTGGGGGTACTCTCTCTCCTACGTTTTGCCTGAATACCACTAGGACCTGGTTGTGGTTCAGTGCTTGTTTGTCTCACTACAAATTTGTCAAGAGACATTTGTTTTTCCCTTTGTTTTAACATTTGTCTATAATGATGCATCACTTTAGCACCCATAATGTCCTTTTTCTTAGCCAGTATGGTGGATATCGTTGACTGAGATTTGTTGTACTGCCTAGCCAGTCCAACAACCCGCACACATCTTCATATTTACGAATGCTCTCTTGTTTCTGCTCTATGGTCATTCTTACATGGGATCTCATATGTTGAGCCTTACCACTGACTTTCCTAGGACTCATGGCGTGATATATAATAATTACTTTAATGTTCAAAATACAAAAATCACCACAAAAGCGAAATTTCTTATAGGCGCGATCGTCATTAAGCGGGCAGCTGTAGTAAACTAAGGCAGGTCGGCCGCGTGACCGGGAACCACGCGCTCGGTCGACCCGAACATGTACCAACAAATATCGTAAGTCGACGACAATATCGGATGTCAAGTCGCATTTTTCGCTGAAATTTACATCGTAACTCAAATTATCGTAAGTAGGGGCAGTCGTAAGTCGAGGTGCCACTGTATTAGTTTGGGGCCATCAGTCACTTGAGTCCTTACGCCTACCAGGAACCACAAGCCAGAACCTGGCTCCCTCAGAGAGGTGCAGGGAGCAATGACCTCTGAGCACTTTACATTTAAAGTATGTCTTAATTGCCATCGAATTGAGAAACACCCCAGAAAGATAGGCGAAACAAACAGACCACAATCTGGTGAAAATTTGCGACATATGTGCAAAAAGAGCAATAGAACTCTCCAATGAAAAAACAAACCACCAACACTTCACCTAACTAGCACTCCTGCTCGTTAGCACTATTTCCAGAAAGGAGGAAGGGGGAGCCAGCTTAGGTAAGCCGACAGCCTACCATCTCAGTTCTTGAACTGTTGTGCTGTGGTCAGCTCAGTCACCTCTGAAATCAAGTTCCTGTTTTGGATTTTACCCTGTGGGACTGTACCAGCAGTGTGTGTGGTGTGGTGGCTAGGTGTCGTATTGTATGCAGAATAGCATGCGCATAGGGTGATATTCCCTAGCTGCTTCGTATGTACTACCCTTGTGTTTCAGAGTTATCTTCTCTGGGGCGTTGGGGACTCACTTCCTGTTAAAGGATGACTTCATCGCTTGAGATTGTCTTCGGTTTTCCGTCTTGCCTCTGGTGGGGAGTGTTTTGGCTGGGCGAGGGGGTGCACTGCGGCTGGTGCAGCTTGCTTTACTACAACACGGAGCCGATGCTTCTCTCTGAATGTTAGTTTGTTTATTGTGTGTCTTTGGGGCTTTTCGTTTCCTTTTCAGGTGTTTTTGCCTTTCATGGATGGAGGAGTTCTGCCTAGCTTCTTATTAGGCTTGCCTAAGTGGTGTGGTAATTACATAAGTGTAATTACCACTTAGGTAATTACATAAGTGTAATTACCACTTAGGTAATTACATAAGTGTAATTACCTAAGTGTAGTTACAGGATGAGAGCTACGCTCGTGGTGTCCCATCTCCCCAGCACTCTTTGTCATATAACGCTTTGAAACTACTAACGGTTTTGGCCTCCAACACCCTCTCACCTAACTTGTTCCAACTGTATACCACTCTGTTTACAAAAGTGAATTTTCTTATATTTCTCTGACAGCTTTGTTTCGTTAGTTTAAATCTATGACCTCTATTTCTTGAAGTTCCGGGTCTCAGGACTCCTTCCCTATCAATTTTATTGATTCCTGTTACTATTTTGTACTTAGTGATCATATCCCCTGTAATTACCTAAGTGTAGTTATAGGATGAGAGCTATGCTCGTGGTGTCCCATCTTCCCAGCACTCTTTGTCATATAACGCTTTGAAACTACTGACGGTCTTGGCCGCCACCACCTTCTCCCCTAACATGTTCCAACCATCTACCACTCTGTTCGCGAAAGTGAATTTTCTTATATTTCTTCGGCATCTGTGTTTAGCTAGTTTATATCTATGACCTCTTGTTCTTAAAGTTTCAGGTCTCAGGAAATCTTCCCTATCGATTTTATCAATTCCTGTTACTGTTTTGTATGTAGTGATCACATCACCTCTTTTTCTTCTGTCTTCTAGTTTTGGCATATTTAATGCCTCTAACCTCTCCTCGTAGCTCTTGCCCTTCAGTTCTGGGAGCCACTTAGTAGCATGTCTTTGCACCTTTTCCAGTTTGTTGATGTGCTTCTTAAGATATGGGCACCACACAACCGCTGCATATTCTAAATTTGGGCCTAACAAAAGTCGTGAACAATTTCTTTAGTATATCGCCATCCATGTATTTAAAAGCAATTCTGAAGTTAGAAAGCGTGGCATAGGCTCCTCGCACAATATTCTTTATGTGGTCCTCAGGTGATAGTTTTCTATCTAGAACCACCCCTAGATCTCTTTTTTTATCAGAATTCTTTAAAGATTTCTCACATAATATATAGGTTGTGTGGGGTCTGTGTTCTCCTATTCCACATTCCATAACATGGCATTTATAACATTAAATTCCATTTTGCCAAGTGGTGCCCATATACTTATTTTGTCCAGGTCATCTTGAAGGGCATGACAATCATCTAAGTTCTTATCCTTCCTATTATCTTAGCATCATCAGAAACATGTTCATATAATGTATAACCAACTGGTAGACTAGAACTAGAACTGTGGTTCTCCTCTGTTGCCCTCGAGTTTTCATTGCTGCTACTGGTGGTCAGTTGCTTGCTACTAGACAGGGAGGATTTACTGACTTAGCATGGGCCCAGTGCCTTGCTCCTGTGGGCTAATTCACCTATGGGGCCATGGAAAAAACCCTGTGGGCTTGGGTAGTAGTGATGGCTTACTTCTTCCAAAGCCCGCATCTCGCTGTGTGAAAGTCGAGGTTGTTCCATTGCCCTGTGAGATTTTTTTTTCTTTGACAATTATCAAAAGAAAGTAAGTCCTATTGATGTTACGTTAATCGTAACTACCTCGCAAGAGAGGCAGACCTTAAACAGCAAGAGCTGCCAGTGGCAGATATTTAATCTTAAAGCCTAAGATCATAGGACCGCGGGAGCAAACCGCCAGGCGAAACCACCCGGGTAACACCTGTCACTTAGGTCGCTGGCTCCTCCTAGTTGACAACTAATAAAGGGTAGCCGACGGATTCTCACTTCGTATTTATAGAAGTGTGGTGCTGTGCAATGGACTCGAGCTTTAGATACAGACTTGATATGAACATAAGCAGGCAAAGCGTTGCAGAACATGAAATGTGGGGCAGTAATATTGGAAGGTTTGACGTAAACGACCGTTTTCTATAACAAACAATTTATTCACAAAATAAACTAGAACTACTACACAGTGAATTGACGTTACTTTACTGTCACCCCAGTGGCACATTCAAGAACAGCTAATCAACAGCCTGATGGACCCACGGGATCCTTCCCGTCGTCGCTGACTGAACAATGACACTAACTGAACAAAGTGGTGCCCACTGGTGACGCAAGCTTGCAATCAATATTGTCACGGCTTCACGGTGAACAATACTCTAATCACTAAACTTGACTGGCGCTCGCTGCTCTCAACGAGGTACCAAGTAACAAGGCGGTTAATCCAAGAATGATAACCCCTTATAAAAATCTTACGTTAACACTTGTCTCTCAGGACAATCAACAACAAAAGTTACTCTAATGAATTTAAACAATTACGTTAACACACACGTGTCTCAACGACACTTAAATGGCAACAATAACTCGTAAATCAATTAATTACATCAACTTGAAAGTCAAGCATTCGGTGAGTAATTCCCAATTAATTACTGAATACAACAGCCTATTAATTCAGACGAGTATTGATAAAGCCTACTGTCTCTCAACTGACAGTTCACTTCCGGTCTTACGACAAGATTACCTTAACGAGGGTAGACTACTGTACACACACAAGGTTACAACACACTACGTGTAAACAACAACATCAACACCTGGTGAATTCACTAAGTGGCGGTTACTAATTCTCCTTAATTAGCTACGAGTGCTTAATCACTCTGTCCACAGACAGATCTGATCAGTCCAACGAATTACAGCAGCTTAATTACAGCGCAATTGACTCCGATCATAACAGACCGATCAACCCCTTACGTTAATCAATCAATTAACGACAGCTCGTTAAATCGTTAACACTACGTTAGTCTTCACTTGACAATTCCTCCACGGCGTGAACTTCACTGTGACTGTTGCCTTTACACGTCTCTACGTTAATCACAACAATGTTCAACGAACAAGTGACCTCGTTAAGTAAATCGTGACCCCCGGTGACGTTAACTGACTTTAATTCTCACGGAATCCTCCACAGTACACAACGCCTTCCACCAAGGACAACTTGTCTACGGTTTACACACGGTACAACACAGTACATCACAGTACAACACAGTACATCCTTGCCACTCACGGCAAAACTTGTAAATGATTACCCAGTAAATTATTCCCCAATAATTCACACTTTACCACCACACAACAGTAAAATAAGCGCTGGCCAATATAATAATGAAAATTATTTATAACCAAGGGAAACCTCCCTGTTACCACTTTCACTGCTGAAAAAGGGAATCAAATTACAGCAAATTACATACACGGTACATAGAGAACATAGAAGCAATTAACTCACTGTACTCCACCACTGGATGTGTCTCTCTGTGTCCTCACACACGTCAAAATCACAGTTGGGCCCAACCTCAACTTGGTGACGTCAAACAGGGTAACTCACACGTCTCCAATTCCCATTCACCTCACTAGGTGGTCACAGGGACAGAGGATAGACGGAACACTGGGGACGAACCCAGCTTCAGAGTTTTATTACCCAAACTGAAACAGTGTACTGTACTTACATCACATGCGGGCCCGCTACACACACTCATACATTCGTCACCCTCATGCACTCCCACTGCTGCTGCTGGATGATGACGTAGACGTCCTCACTTCCTACACGTGGTCAGGTGGAGCACAGGGTCGTCGACCACGGGTTTTAGCTCCACACACAGCGACCAGGTGTCGCGGGCACTCAGGCCTTGGCCGACCAGGGTGTGCGCACAACAGATATACACAGCGGGGATGCGGTACCACGCCCTTCCACTTGACAAGGTACCCCAGGATACGACGGTACACGGTGCTACACGGTACACGCGACAGAGTTCTACACTGTTCGTTCGTTTTCTCAGAGTTTCGTATTTCAGGCTTCTCTCATAACACTGAAACCTTCTCTAGCACGTCTCACTGCAGTACCTTCACGCACAGATGCGTTAGACGGCTGATGTCACTATCCTAGCGCGATAATTAACGGCCTCACCTAGTCCAGTTGCTCTAAGATGGCGTCTCACTATCCCGCGCTTAGGCGACAAAGTTCACACTGGTACGGTTCATGCACCTTCCCGATTACCGGATTCTTACGGACGGCACACGGCAAGATAGCACGAATATAGGCGTGACTTTAGTAACGTTGCAGGCGGTATTTCCCGTGGCTTGGCCTAGCACGGGAAGATACGTCTTCCCTAGCAAGCGTATGAGGTAAGAATGACTTTTCCCGCCAAGTCGGCCTCAAGCGTACCATGTGGTACCCCTCAGCGTCTTGACCAATCACGGTTCAGCATTCCTGAGGCCCAGGGCCTCGGCCAATGGCGCACCTGCCTCATGACGCTACCCCCCTCGCTCACGAGGTGGACACGTGATAGGGGGGTTGGTCTACAGCCGTTAACCCCCCATACCTCCCTCTCTACACTTGAATTGTACCAAATCTCCCTGAAATCAACTCCCTCCTGTAATTTCCTTCACAGACCTGATACAGCGATCAGAATGACATCACTAGCTAGCATATGTCCTGGGCTGTCCATTGACACCCAACACGACTGTGGAAAAGTTTATAATCGGAAAGTTGAATCATGGTGCACATCACTGGTGCACTATGCAATTTCGTACTTCATTCAGTGCACGAGAGAGCAGGAAAAATATGTCTCCTGACATCAACCTCCCACTAAGGGTTTATTTCACTGGAAGCGAAATACACCCCACCATTTTACCAGCTCGAGGGTGCACTGTGCACGAGCTGTCACATACACTTTGACAGCTCACTTCCGGCTGGGTAGTAGTGGGTAGAGACTCCGTTTTCTATGCGTCGTCGCCCTGAGAGACTTGGGGTGACTCCTCCGGTTCGTCCTGGGTAGTGTTACCTGACTTAGGCGCGGAGGGGTGCTCGGCTTCAGGGCCAGGCTCTAGCCGGCTCGACGCCTCGAAGCTAGGCTGGACCCCAAGCTCTGCAGCTCCGGCTTCAGTCTGTGTCATACCGGACACACTAGCAACACCTTGGGATGGACTACCCGGAGAGGCACTATCTTCACTCTCCTCTGGCCTTGATGACGCATCATCACGTTCCTCATAACGTTTTAACATGTTAACATGGTACTTCTTATTCACCCCCCTTACGCATACGACGTACGTCAATGAGTGACTGCACTCAGTGATGGTGAAGGGTCCCTTCCACTGTAGCAGGAGCTTGTTCCTGCTTGTAGGGAGGAGTAGGAGTACTTTATCTCCCACCTTAAACTTCCTCTCCCTGGCCTTCTGATCGTACCTGCTCTTCTGGTACTCCTTAGCCTTGGCGAGTTCCTCCCTGGCCAACTTACACGTCTCTTCTAGACGGTTCCTCAAATCTATGACATACTCATACGTCGTCTTGGTTTCTGGGGTACAGTCTTCCTCCTCCCATAGGTTCTTCAATACATGCAGCGGTCCCTTTACCGTGCGACCATACAGGAGCTCGAACGGTGAGAACCGGGTACTTGCCTGGGGTACTTCCCTGTAGGCAAACAATACCGGGTTAATGTACCTTGGCCACTCCTTGGGTTGCTCTATGCACATCTTTCTGAGCATTCTCTTTAGGGTACCATTAAACCGTTCTACCAACCCATTTCCCATAGCATGATAAGGTGTGGTGAATGATGGCTGCAACATGAGTAGCCTGGCAACTTCCGCCATCATCTCACTGGTGAACTGTGCCCCCCTGTCGCTGTGTATCTTCTCAGGTATACCGAGGCGACTGAAGAACCCAACCAATGCTTCCGCCACTGTGACGGTCTCGATATTCTTCAAAGGTGCCGCCTCTGGATACCGAGTAGCATGATCTACCATGGTCAGGATATATCTACTGCCGTCTGATGCCCTCGGCTCAATCGGCCCAACTATATCTACACTGACCATCTTAAATGGTTGATCGATGATGGGGAAAGGCTGCAGCTTCCCTGGCTGCACCTTGCCTCTGTCAGCGGTGCGTTGACAGGCGTCACACGACCGAGTATACCGCTGTATGTCTGCAGTCATCCCTGGCCAATAGAACGATGACTGAATTCGTTCACTTGTCTTAGCATGTCCCATGTGACCCCCCATTACTCCCTCATGACCGAGAGTAAACACAGCTAGGCGGTGCTCTTTGGGGACCAGTAATTGTTCCCAAGTGTCCTGGGGTGTTTCCACCCTGCGCACTAGCTTACCCTTAACCTCCAAGTACTTATACTTGCGCTCATTCAAGGTGAAGAGCTTGCCCTCTGCGGCATGCTCTCTCATCTTCCTGAGTGTGGGGTCTTTCCTTTGGGCTTCCTGGAACTCTTTAGCGCTTACTCCTTTCAAAGAATGTAGTTTCAGTGGCTTGACCACTTTGGTGGGTTGAGCACTCATTGCGCGTGTGGTCACCGCGGCTACTAAAGCCTCGTTTCCCCTGGAAGCAGCAGTGACACCTACAGTCACCAGGGGTCTTCCCCCTCTCCTCTTATCTACCTCCGTGGCGGTGACCCTTGCCCACCCCCGGGGTTGGCGGGACCTGGCTGGATCAGCTGATCGAGCCCCCACCCACCTCCTTGGGTTTCTTCCCGTTTTCTGTTGGCGGAAAGGAGCAGGCTTCCCCCGTTTTCCTTGCGCCTGCTGCCTCTCTTCCTTAGCCGGGGAGGCAGCCATGGCTTGGCTACCAGCTGACTGGCGCGTGACGTCACCTCCAGCTGGTGTGGGTCCCGTTCTCTGTGAGTCACTTCCACAGGACCGACTCTTACGATTTGACACTCCAGGGGCGTTTCCCAACAACAACCCATATACAGCGTCCTTGCATTTCACCGCTCGTATTTTACCTTTTACATATGGTGTGTCAACAATCAGGGATACCTCGATCATGTCTTTATGGTTACCATCAGGGTATCTTACATGAATGGTCCTGCCTGTCTCGCTCCCAGGCTTGACTAGGCTCTCTCGGACCATATGAGTGGTAGCTCCTCTGTCTCGAAAGACCTTGGTCCACTTACCATTAACATAACCTTTTGCTGTCTCCAGGGTGTACTCCAGAGGATCACCTCCCTCGTGGGCACCCAGACCAGCAATCTGTGCATGTGTTCCCCCCTTTTCTGCACGCTTGCCCTTCTTACACTGAGCTGCCTTGTGACCTGGCAGGTGGCAAGTATAACAGAGGGGTCCACGGACCTTAGGTGGCTTATGGCTTCCTCTAGACTTACTCTCTTTAGGCCTAGCCCCGCTCCCTGAGGCTTGGTCATGACGTCGGTTCTCAGATGAACCTCCCTGTCTAGGTCTGTGTGCCTCAGCCCACCTGTCAGCACATTCTGCCATAGCCTCATTAGAGACTATCTCATTTTCCTTGAGTTTAGCACGGAGCACAGGTTCCACTGCCTCCAGGAACTGTTCTCTAGTCATCAGCTCAAACAACGTATTGTCTTCCGGAACGACGGCGTTGTTCAACTCAAAATAGCGCTTGAGGCTCGACTCTAGCCTCTGCAACATGGCCCGGTACGTCTCCCCTTGACGTACTCTAATCTGGCGGAATGTCCTCATCATTCCATCGGCCGAAATGCCATAGCCTTTCATTAAGGCTCGCTTCAGTGCATCATAGTCGTTGCACATGGGAGTTCCCAAACTCTGGTATATACTTAATGCTCTCCCCTTCAACAATGAAGCTAGCGCTTGGGCCCAGGTTGACCTACTCCACTTCCCTTCCGTTGCTCTGCGTTCGAAGCGGTCAATGTATGCATCCATTGAATCCACTTGCTCATCGAAAGCTATAAGATTAGGCATTTTTATCTTAACAACTGGCCCATCTGGGCCGGGCTCTGTGGGTTGGGTTTGGTTTCCCTTCCCAGCTGTGGATTGCACCTTTGCAATCTCCAACCGGTTCTCTCTCTCCTGATGGGTATTCCACATTTCCATCACAAACTTAGACATCTCAGTTGCTGGGAGACCCATTAACCTAGCTTGTTCTCGCAGCATATCTAAGGTGAATCCCGCCTGGGGTTGTACAGTCCCCATTCTGGCTGGCGATTCCTGCATCGACCTACCTGCTGATGCAACACTACCTTCCGCGAAGGTTTCTATAGGAATTCTTTGGTGAGGGCGCGACCTCCCACTAAGATCCTGAGGCGTACTACTTCTTTCACCTCCTACCACGTCTACTACACGAAAGTCGGCTAGGGGATTTTCCTCATCCTCTAAATCATTTCTCGACGTTTCGTTCGCCGAAGCGCAACTAGCATTATGCCTTTCAGGTGACGCTTCTCTCTCTGACGTGTCCCTAGTGTCATGGAGTGCTGGCAACTCCTGACCTACCCCTGCCTGGTGTACCCGCTTCACCCAGGCCGTGTGTCTCTTCACGTACTGACGGCATTCCTCCTCCGTGATAACACCCGCATCATCTGGTGTTCTGCCATAGGTAGAAATATACAGATACACGTACTGTTCCCTGCAATCCCCAAACATACTGACAGTGTGTGTTGGTGTGTGTACCTACTTGTGACAACTGTGACAACACACCCCCAACAATACTGCACCACAATGATGTTCTGCAATTTGAGACTTTTTACTTTAGTGATCAAAAGTCCGTGCATGGGCTCGAACCCAAGTGACACAGCCCCACGTTGGGCGCCAGAAGTGTGAGATTTTTTTTTCTTTGACAATTATCAAAAGAAAGTAAGTCCTATTGATGTTACGTTAATCGTAACTACCTCGCAAGAGAGGCAGACCTTAAACAGCAAGAGCTGCCAGTGGCAGATATTTAATCTTAAAGCCTAAGATCATAGGACCGCGGGAGCAAACCGCCAGGCGAAACCACCCGGGTAACACCTGTCACTTAGGTCGCTGGCTCCTCCTAGTTGACAACTAATAAAGGGTAGCCGACGGATTCTCACTTCGTATTTATAGAAGTGTGGTGCTGTGCAATGGACTCGAGCTTTAGATACAGACTTGATATGAACATAAGCAGGCAAAGCGTTGCAGAACATGAAATGTGGGGCAGTAATATTGGAAGGTTTGACGTAAACGACCGTTTTCTATAACAAACAATTTATTCACAAAATAAACTAGAACTACTACACAGTGAATTGACGTTACTTTACTGTCACTCCAGTGGCACATTCAAGAACAGCTAATCAACAGCCTGATGGACCCACGGGATCCTTCCCGTCGTCGCTGACTGAACAATGACACTAACTGAACAAAGTGGTGCCCACTGGTGACGCAAGCTTGCAATCAATATTGTCACGGCTTCACGGTGAACAATACTCTAATCACTAAACTTGACTGGCGCTCGCTGCTCTCAACGAGGTACCAAGTAACAAGGCGGTTAATCCAAGAATGATAACCCCTTATAAAAATCTTACGTTAACACTTGTCTCTCAGGACAATCAACAACAAAAGTTACTCTAATGAATTTAAACAATTACGTTAACACACACGTGTCACAACGACACTTAAATGGCAACAATAACTCGTAAATCAATTAATTACATCAACTTGAAAGTCAAGCATTCGGTGAGTAATTCCCAATAA
>WNGS01073816.1:0-11357 GCA_020271785.1 Procambarus virginalis
CAAGACTCCGGGTCAAGGTGTCAGTGACCCACAGGCAGCATGACAGAGGTAAAAGTGGCGACTGTCACCCGGAGACAAGGGCACAGCAACCAACGATCCGTACAAGACGGGTTGGTACCCGAAGACACATTCAATGGTCCCCCGAGCCCAGACGGGTTTCCAGGGCCCGTAGGGGTAACAACTACGGGAAGCCCGGGCAAGGTGTTGCTAACCGGTTAAGAAACCCAAACATAACAAGAGGGTAGAGGATAACACTGAAACCCCTGCGACGTGTACAATCACGGGGGCCTAGCAGAGGGCTGCCAAACACTACCAGTGGAACTATAGACACACTATGCAGACCCCCACCAGGCAAGAAAATAAAAACAAAAGAAAAACCCCGCAAAAGTACACCGTCTCCAGAGGTAACGGAACCGGCCGCCGCTTAGGTGGCAGGCTGTGCAACACCTTGACGCCCTAACCAGCACAATACCAATCCCTACCCAGGGCCAAGCAAGGGCCCCAAGCCCCAGCTGGCCCCAAGGGCAAGGCAAATGCCGGGCAGCAAGAACCTCTACAGGAATGTTTCCCGAACGCCCCAGGGAAGATAACCCTGTTACGCAAGGGCAGTACTCACAGGGCGCTTAGGGAAGTTCTGCACTAAGCAGAAATTGCAAAAAATTGCACTAAGCACATGCAGCCCTGGCACTGATGAGGAACTCCTGGCCACCGCACAACACAACACACGGCAGTGAACGCCACACAAGGCAAACACCGCCTAGGAAACTGAGGCCAGAGAAGCGTCTATCCCGTTGACATTAGCTTCCGAACTGAAGCTTGGCAGCCGGCGCGGTAGGTCCGGGGCTCCCCCCTCCCCCTCTCGGGGCGGGGAGGGCTGCGTGGACGATCGGCGCGGCAGTAAAGTGTGATGTTTGCTTGTTTCCTTGTGATTGTAGGGAGCTTCTACCTCTCTGTTCGGTTTTTGTTAGTTTTTTTTTTTTTACCATGTGGGGTTTGTTTTGTTATGCCTACCTTTCTGGGTGCCTAACCCTGGTCGATGGCAGATAAAGAAAACCCCAACCACAAAGGGGTTTTCCAGGGCCATTGCTCCCTGAAACCTCTCTGAAGGGGCCAGGTTCTGGCGCTGGTCCCTCGTAGGTCTGAACTCCTTAGCTAATGTCCCGGTCTAATATAACATACATTAGCCCGATAATCTCCAGGCAGCCGTAGGGGCTCTCCACAGAAAAGCAGTATGAAGACATGTTTAGCATTCCGATACTCAGCATGAAAGTGGAAGATTCGGACAATTTCTTTATGAATGATACTCAAACACCTGTAAATATAACTGATATCAACACGAGCATGGCAGATTTTAAAAGAGAAATTGACAATATGCCCATGCACTCAGCCCCGGGTCCAGACTCATGGAATTCAATATTTATAAAGAATTGCAAAGTGCCAGTAGCACAGGCACTCAGTATAGTGTGGAGGAAGAGCTTGGACACAGGGGAGATACCAGATGAGCTTAAAGCAGCAGACATTGCCCCTCTACACAAAGGTGGTAGCAAAGCATTGGCAAAGAATTATAGACCAGTTGCACTAACGTCCCACGTAATAAAAGTATTTGAAAGAGTATCAGGAGTCAGGTCACTAGATTCATGGAAACCAATGACCTCCACAATCCAGGCCAACATGGATTTACAGCAGGAAGATCATGCCTCTCACAGCTACTTGACCACTATGACAAAATCACTGAGGCATTAGAGGAAAAACATAATGCAGATGTCGTATACACAGATTTTGCAAAGGCATTCGACAAATGTGACCATGGAGTGATTGCACACAAAATGAAGTCAATGGGTATAACTGGTAAAGTAGGACACTGGATACTCAATTTCCTGTTGAACAGAACACAAAGAGTAACAGTCAATCAAGTAAAATCGAGTCCGAGCGCAGTTAAAAGCTCTGTACCTCAAGGCACAGTCCTTGCACCACTGTTGTTCCTTATTCTCATATCAGATATAGACAAAAACACAAGTCACAGCTTCGTGTCATCCTTTGCAGATGATACAAAAATTAGCATGAAAATGACCTCTGCTGAAGACATTGATAAACTACAAACAGATATTAACAAAGTTTTTGATTGGGCAGCAGAAAATAATATGATGTTTAATGGTGATAAATTCCAGGTACTCAGATACGGCAAAAATGAGGATCTTAAACATAATACAGGGAACAAAACACAATCGAATCTGCCCATAATAGGAAAACAGCATGTCAAGGATTTGGGAATAATGATGTCCGACGACCTAACTTTTTAGGGAGACCAAGCAAGTACTGCGTCAGCCAGAAATATGATAGGATGGATTACGAGAACCTTCAAGTCCAGAGATCCCATCACAATGTTGTACTCTTCAAATCACTTGTGTTGTCCTGCCTTGAGTACTGCTCAGTACTCACTTCCCCCTTCAGAGCAGGAGAGATTGCTGAAATTGAGGGAATACTGAGAACATATACGGCACGCATAGACGAGATAAAGCACCTAAATTATTGGGATCGTCTCAAAGCTCTCCAAATGTACTCACTAGAAAGGAGACGAGAGATACCAAATAATATACACATGAAAAATACTGGAGGGCCAGGTCCCAAATCTAAACAGTAAAATAACAACGCACTGGAGTGAACGACATGGAAGAAAATGCAGAATAGAACCAGTGAAGAGCAGAGGTGCCATGGGCACAATCAGAGAACACTGTACGAACATCAGAGGTCCACGATTGTTCAACGTCCTACCAGCGAGCATCAGAAATATTACAGGAACAACCGTGGACATCTTCAAGAGGAAACTAGATTGTTTCCTTCAAGGAGTGCCGGACCAACTGGGCTGTGGTGGGTATGTGGGCCTGCGGGCGGCTCCAAGCAACTGCCTGGTGGACCAAACTCTCACAAGTCAAGTCTGGCCACAGGCCGGGCTTGGGGAGTAGAAGAACTCCCAGAACCCTATCAACCAGGTATCAACCAGGTAAGCTACGAGGAATGAGGGAAGGGAACGTTCCCTCCATGCTAGATTTGATATTTACCAGGAAGGAAGAAGAGATATTTGACATTCAGTACCTTCCTCCCTTGGGTAAAAGTAACCATGTCTTTTTGGGAATAAAGTATGCAATGCACTATAATCTGGAAGACAATAAGGAGGTTGAAGCAGTTGAAACACCTGACTTCAAGAGAGGACATTATGGCCACCTTAGAAATTTTTTTAGCGAGTATAATTGGACAGACTTGATGCTAGACAAGAAAGTGAATGAGATGTATGTCAAGTTTCAAGAAATATATGATAAAGGCACAAAAAATTTATACCAAAACAGAGATGCAGAACTAGGAAACAGGATTGGTTCAATAGAAATTGCGAGAGGGCCAGAGACCAAAAGACACAAAAATGGAATCAATACAGGAAGAGGCCAAACACCCAAACATACCAGCGATACAAAGATGCGAGAAACAACTACACGGCAGTGAGGAGAGAGAGGCAGAAAGAAATTTTGAAAAAGGGATTGCAGACAAATGTAAAACAGAACGAGGTCTATTCTATAAATTCATAAACAATAAATTGCAGGTAAAGGATAATATTCAGAGGTTGAAAATGGGAAATAGATTCACGGAAAATGAAAAGGAAATGTTTGAAATACTAAACGAAAAGTTCCAAAGTGTGTTTGTACAAAATGAAATCTTTAGGGAACCAGACACAATAAGAATTCCAGGGAACAACACAGAGCACATAGTGTCGTCTAGAGATGAAGTGGAAAAAATGCTCAAGGAGCTAAGTAAGAACAAAGCAGTTGGTCCAGATGGAGTTTCACCATGAGTTTCACCAGTTTCACAACTCTTGCCTGTCGCAGTTGCTGGACCACTATGATATGGCATTAGATGCTATGGAAGACAAACAAAACGCTGATGTAATTTACACAGATTTTGCAAAAGCTTTTGATAAATGTGACCATGGTGTTATTGCCCATAAAATGCGCTCAAAAGGAATTACCGGAAAAGTAGGCAGATGGATCTACAATTTCCTGACTAACAGAACCCAATGTGTAATAGTCAACAAAATAAAATCCAACCCGTCAACCGTTAAGAGCTCAGTCCCCCAGGGTACTGTGCTTGCTCCAGTACTTTTTCTCATCCTTATATCGGACATAGACAAGAACACAACCTATAGCACTGTATCATCCTTTGCAGATGACACTAGGATCTTCATGAGAGTAGGCAACATAGAGGACACGGCGAACCTCCAGTCAGATGTAGATCAGGTCTTTCTATGGGCTACAGAAAATAATATGGTGTTTAACGAAGACAAGTTCCAGCTCATGCGCTATGGAAAAAATGAAAATATAAAAACTGAAACCACGTACAAAACTCAGGCAAATCATAACATAGAACGAAAAGGCAATGTAAAGGATCTGGGTGTACTCATGTCGGAAGACCTTACCTTTAAAGAACACAATAAAGTAGCCGTCACAACTGCAAGAAAAATGACAGGTTGGATAACAAGAACTTTTCACACTAGAGATGCTATACCGATGATGACACTTTTCAAAACGCTTGTGCTCTCTAGAGTGGAGTACTGCTGCACAATGACAGCCCCTTTCACTGCGGGTGAAATTGCTGACCTGGAGAGCGTGCAGAGATCCTTTACTGCTAGAATCCACTCGGTAAAACATCTAAACTATTGGGACCGACTAAAGAGCCTAAATCTGTATTCCCTTGAGCGCAGGCGGGAGAGATACATAATAATTTACACGTGGAAAATATTAGAGGGGCTGGTCCCAAACCTGCACACAGAAATAACATCACATGAGACCAGAAGACATGGCAGGATGTGCAGAATACCCCCGTTGAAAAGCAGAGGTGCAACTGGTACTCTGAGAGAGAACTCGATCAACATCAGAGGCCCGAGACTGTTCAACACGCTTCCACTACACATAAGGGACATAACTGGCAAACCCCTCACAGTGTTCAAGAGAGAACTGGATAAGCACCTCCAAAGGATACCTGATCAACCAGGCTGTGACTCATACGTCAGGCTGCGAGCAGCCGCGTCCAACAGCCTGGTTGATCAGTCCAGCAACCAGGAGGCCTGGTCGATGACCGGGCCGCGGGGACGATAAGCCCCGGAAGCACCTCAAGGTATCCTCAAGGTAAGGTATGGGTTCTGAGAGAATGTGCACCTGAGCTCAGCATTCCCTTCAACTGATTTTTCAGGCATCCCTGTGTACAGCAGCTGTACCTGATGTGTGGAAAAAGGCTAACATAGTTCCAATCTACAAAGTGGAAACAGGGAAGACCCCCTTAATTATCAACCCGTCCTCGCAAATTCGTATAGTCAATATTGACTTATTAAATAAGTGCATAGGTGACGTACTAAACATAATAGTTTCTCTTGAAAAGCTTCATAGAAAACACCGACCTTACCTAACCTACTTAGTATGTTAAAATAAGCATCTTATAGCTTCGTAATTACAATTGTTATTTAACCTATTATAGGTATAGGTTAGGTAATAATTGTAATTACGAAGCAATAAGATGCTTATCTTAACATACTAAGTAGGTTACGTAAGGTCGGTGTTTTTCTATGAAGCATTTCAAGGGAAAACTATTATGTTAAGTATGTCACCTATGAACTTATTTAATAAGTCAATATTGACTATACGAATTTACGAGGACGGGTTGTAATTATAGACCTGTATCATTGACAAGTGTAATAGTCAAAATATTGGAAAAAATAATTAAAACTAAATGGGTAGAACACCTGGAGGAAAACTATATAATATCAGACAGACAGTATGGTTTTCGATCTGGAAGATCCTGTGTAATGAACTTGCTCAGTTTTTATGATCGAGCCACAGAGATTTTACAGGAAAGAGATGGTTGGGTTGACTGCATCTATCTGGACCTAAAAAAGGCTTTCGACAGAGTTCCCCATAAGAGGTTGTTCTGGAAACTGGAACATATTGGAGGAGTGACAGGTAAGCTACTAACATGGATGAAAAATTTCCTGACAGTAAAAATGAGGGCCGTAATCAGAGGCAAGGTATCGGATTGGAGGAATGTTATGAGTGGAGTACCACAGGGTTCAGTTCTTGCACCGGTAATGTTCATTGTCTACATAAACGATCTACCAGTGGGAATACCCCTGGCCAGCAGACAAGCAGACTGGCTGGGAGCCCACACCAACCAGTCATTGAGGTAGGCCAACACATTCAGGCCAAGTGGAAGGCAACAAAAGCAATAAGCATGCCGCCTCACCATGAACTTAACCAGACCCGTCCCGGGGGTCCAGAGATACCATCCAACAACCCAGCTCCAAAAGAAGCCGGACCAGGGACAGAGTGGTCATCCGAAAGGAGGGGCAAAGAATCCAGCTGTTCAGACGGGACAAGTCCAGAATGAATCGAAGATCCGCACAGTCCTGTTTCGGTACTGGAAACAAGTGGGAAACCCACTTGAGGGATGAGGTTGTTTCAACCACCCTCAAACACACCCATTCCAAGATGACCCGATGGAGTGAAGGAGAAGAAGCCTGCCTCACCAGCCCCCGAACCTCCCAGAGGAGGAGCAGCTGCCCAATGTCACCACAGGCCGGAAGACACAACCTGAAAAGCCCATGAATCGTGGGACCAAGTGTGGGCAAACAGAGCCAGCCTCCACCCCCAGCGGGGCGACCCGCAAAATGGCCTGCGCCCCTTATGAGAAGTCAGGCGATGTGCAGAGCAAGGACTGCGCCGACCAGATGACGACAGCTCCAAAGGAGGAGCAGGCTCAGAAGCTGGCCCCAGGGGCCCACTTTCACCAAAAGAAACCCGAGCCCTGGCACGACCCTTCTGAGAGGTCCGAGAATGGCTACCCCGAAGAACCAACAAATCCAAAAATGGATGGCAACTAGCCGAGGCCACTTGCAAAAACTGAGTTACAGGCCCTTCCACAAACAACAATGGAAAAAAGGGTGACAAAAATCTAAGAGCCAGGGCCCAAGCGGATTCCAAGGAGAGAGCGAGGACTGCCTGCTGACACGCGTGGCGAGAAGCAAAAAACAGAGACACCACCTCCCGAAGTATCGGTGCAAACAGCTTCTACAGCGTAGCCAAGGCCAGCACCCCAGAAGACGGCCCGGCACTCAACGCCTCTACATCCTCCGCAAGCAAGTCAGAAGACAACTCAAAAAGGGAAAAGAAGCAAGACCAAAGCCAAATGCCTGCGAGCGCAAAAATCCTCCGCCACCAAAGCAGCCAAAAGGGAGGGAACCTGTGCATGCACCTGCAGAAGGCCAACATCACAAGGAAACACAGGGACAAAAAGGTATGCATTGAGGCTCTCAGAGTAGTCCCCCCAAGTAAACCTGTAGAACTATAGTGACCTTCCCCCCCATTCAACCATGCGGGTCCGACAAAACCCGTGCCCTGCTCTCTGGGAAAAGAAAAGGCAGTCTGCCAGCCAGGAAGACTCCGGAACCTCATAACGCACCCAATACGAGGAAGAAGAACCGAACTCAAACAAAGTCAGATCCATCACAGAGGCGAAATCCGGGTTACACAGGAGGAATGCTGTAAGGGCCTCTCAAACGTCCTTAGGTGAAATGCGGGAAGGAGCAGTGCAAACCACGCCCACTGGGGAAGGACCAGAAGGCACGAACTGAACAAAAGTCTAAGCGACCAATGTCCCCAGTTCCAGGTTCCTAAAACCAAAACAGGGCAGGCCCGGTGCACCCTAGTGAGCAACCAACCTAGCGTGTTGCAACAACCTATACCTTCTATGCAACACAAATGCAGACTGACCCCTAAAAACTTACAAAGAAGAATGGGTAAACTGGAGCACAAACGAAGAGCACATCTCGCAAAATTCCGGGTCGATGGTGTCGTCGACCCAACAGGCAGCATGACGGAGGCAAAACAGGTGATCTTCACCCCGAGACAAGGGCAAAGAACAATCCTGAAACTCGCACAAAGTGAGATGGGACGCTGAGGACACATCCATTGGTCAACCAAGCCCCGATGGTGTTTTCCAGGGCTTGTAGGGGGGCGCGTCCCTACAGGAAGCCCAGACTATGGTGCTGCAAAGCCGGGTGAGCCCGTATAGTAATCACCAACACCAACAAAGATAATATGGCAAACTGAACCCTGTGAAGTGTAAAAGCACAAGAGCCTAGAGGAGGGTCAGCCAAAAACCTATAGGCAAACGAATAGTCAAGCCATGCAGACCCCCCTCAGGCAGGAAAACAAAAAGGAAAGTAAAACCCCGCAAAAGCACAACAACAACAGCAGAGGGACAGAAAAACACGGCTGCCGCTAGGTAGGCAAGCTGCACACTGTGCCCCAACCAGCAACAAAAACACTCCCTATCCAGAGCCAAACAAAGGCCACGAGACCCCAGCTAACCCCAAGGGTGGGGTCAATGCCGAGAAGCAGTAACCCCAATGGGAGTGAGCTCCCGAAGGCCCTAGGAAAGATAACCCTGGAACCCAAGGGCAGTACTTACAGGGCACCCAGAGAAGGGAACCCTAAGCACATGTGGCCCCAGTACTCTAAGTTCTCCTGGCCACCGCACCAATCTCGGCAGGTAACACCACTAGGGCACAAATTCCTGGCAGGAAACCGAGGCTAGAGTCGACAATCGCCCCAGTCTGCTTCAGTCTACAAACTGAGGAGTGGGCTGCCGGTGCAGGATTCTGGGGCTCCCCCTCCCTCTCCTGGTGGGGGAGGGGGAGGTTACCTTACCTTATCTTGAGGTTACCTTGAGGTGCTTCCGGGGCTTAGCGTCCCCGCGGCCCGGTCGTCGACCAGGCCTCCTGGTTGCTGGACTGATCAACCAGGCTGTTGGACGCGGCTGCTCGCAGCCTGATGTATGAGTCACAGCCTGGTAGATCAGGTATCCTTTGGAGGTGCTTATCCAATTCTCTCTTGAACACTGTGAGGGGATTGCCAGTTATGCCCCTTATGTGTAGCGGAAGTGTGTTGAACAGTCTCGGGCCTCTGATGTTGATAGAGTTCTCTCTCAGAGTACCAGTTGCACCTCTGCTTTTCAACAGGGGTATTCTGCACATCCTGCCATGTCTTCTGGTCTCATGTGATGTTATTTCTGTGTGCAGGTTTGGGACCAGCCCCTCTAATATTTTCCATGTGTAAATTATTATGTATCTCTCCTGCCTGCGCTCAAGGGAGTACAGATTTAGGCTCTTTAGTCGGTCCAATAGTTTAGATGTTTTACCGAGTGGATTCTAGCAGTAAAGGATCTCTGCACGCTCTCCAGGTCAGCAATTTCTCCAGCTTTGAAAGGGGCTGTCATTGTGCTGCAGTACTCCACTCTAGAGAGCACAAGCGTTTTGAAAAGTATCATCATCGGTATAGCATCTCTAGTATGAAAAGTTCTTGTTATCCAACCTGTCATTTTTCGTGCAGTTGTGACGGCCACTTTATTGTGTTCTTTAAAGGTAAGGTCTTCCGACATGAGTACACCCAAATCCTTTTCATTGCCTTTTCGTGCTATGTTATGATTTGTCTGAGTTTTGTACGTGGTTTCCGTTTTTATATTTTCATTTTTTCCATAGTGCATGAGCTGGAACTTATCTTCGTTAAACACCATATTATTTTCTATAGCCCATAGAAAGACCTGATCTACATCTGACTGGAGGTTTGCCATGTCCTCTATGTTGCCTACTCTCATGAAGATCCTGGTGTCATCTGCAAAGGATGATACAGTGCTATAAGTTGTGTTCTTGTCTATGTCCGATATGAGGATGAGAAAAAGTACTGGAGCAAGCACAGTACCCTGAGGGACTGAGCTCTTAACGGTTGATGGGCTAGATTTTATTTTGTTGACTATTACACATTGGGTTCTGTTGGTCAGGAAACTGTAGATCCATCTGCCTATTTTTCCGGTAATTCCTTTTGAGCGCATTTTATGTGCAATAACACCATGGTCACATTTATCAAAAGCTTTTGCGAAATCCGTGTAAATTACATCAGCGTTTTGTTTGTCTTCCATAGCATCTAATGCCATATCATAGTGGTCCAGCAACTGCAGCAGGCAAGAGCGCCCTGTTCTGAAACCATGTTGTCGGGGGGTTATGGAGATGCTGTGCTTCCATGTATTTTGTGAGCTTACTTCTTAGCACTCTCTCAAAAATTTTAATGATGTGCGATGTTAACTCTATCGGTCTGTAATTTTTTGCCTCTGCCTTATTTCCTCCTTTATGAAGTGGTGCTATCTCTGCTGTTTTTAGTATATCAGGAATTAAGCCAGTATCTAGGCTTTGTCTCCACAGAATATGGAGGGCCTGCGATAGTCTTTTTTACAGTTCTTGATGAATATGGAGTTCCAAGAATCCGGGCCTGGTGCAGAGTGCATAGGCATACTGTTTATGGCTTCTTCAAAGTCCAGTGGGGATAGGGTGACGTTGATATATGATTTGATGTTGGTATCATATCCATGAAAAATTCATTTGGGTTATCGATCTTAGGTGCGTTTAATGGCTCGCTGAAAACAGAGTCGTACTGCTTCCTCAGTAACTCGCTCATTTCTTTGTTGTCATCGGTGAAAGTTCCATCTTCCTTTCGCAGGGGCCCGATACTAGATGTGGCTTTTGATCTTTTTGATCATACCCGGTGTGGTAACAGAGCTAATCAGTTTGACTCACAGTATTCCGCACCATATTTTATTTTGGACTTTAACGTAACGTAAATTTGATTGTTCATCTTGTTTGTATTGCACACTTTGTATTAAAGCCAAGCCTGGATATTATTATATGTTTTGTAATTTGTTTAACTTCAGTTTTATTTTTAAAGTAAAGTATTTTTAAATGTTTTTCCCTCTGTTTTATCCTACGGTTTATCTCACTATGAAGACACCTTTGCAGTTTAACTTTTTTTTTAATATTTTGTGACTGGCATTACAGAGACTGCACGACCACCAACGTTTCCTGTCACACTATCTACATGCTTTATTCGCCAGAACTATGCAAGTAAGCCGGTATTGTGTCCAAACTTTACAGTGGCCATCATACATTGCATGAGAAATCACACAGCAGCCAGCAGGCGACACTATGATTACGTCACTTCCTCACCAAAATAGCTCTTCCCAACATACTCCTGTTGCTGTTATTACACTGTATACACTCATTTGTATATACCCATGTATAAATGTGTTCACCATATCAAACACCAAGCTAGTATGATGAGCAAAACAAGAGTGGCTGCTACACACACAGTCAGTGAGGCTACCTCGAATATCTCTCTCGCTCCCTCACCCACAATCCTCCTCCCACAATACTACGCACAGTGCTAATTATCACCACAATCCTGCTGTTATCACAATACTGGTCACTAATTCCT
>WNGS01073820.1:8048-60317 GCA_020271785.1 Procambarus virginalis
AGCCCATCTTAACATCTTCAGGGAACCATGTCGGATGATGATGATAGGGTTATTCAAATGCGGGGAAATCATTCTTATGTAAAGACTCATGCAAAAGTACCATGAAACCTTCTCTCGCATAATTATATGTGGGGGGGGATATTCTGAGATGATGATCAATCCACAAATTAATAGAAAAATTATTGCCCATTCGAGCATTATTGATCCTTTGGATGAGCAAATGGATAATTCCCCATTGCTGATAATAATCGACGATCTCTTTACTGAAAGCGCAAATTCAAAAAATGGTTTCCAATATTTTCACCAGGGGGCGTCATCATAACATCTCTGCCATATTGATCACGCAAAGTATATTTTTCCCTGGAAAAATATTCTAGGAACGTAAGCCTAAATACTTCTCATTTCTTATTAGTCAAATCAAGAGACCTTCTCAAATTGAGACCTTGGGACATCAGTTATTTGGGAAACATGATTCAAACAATTAGTCAAAAAAGTTTTATTGAAATCGAACTAGTTTTCATTTAATGCATTTTGTTGGAAATCTGGAGCCCTTGCCCCCTTAAACACACCTATTCGAAGTTTTTACTGAAAAACAACATTTTGGCAGGAAGCATGAAGGAAATTAATAATGCACTTAACAATGAAATGGCCAATATATTGTCAAGCAAAGAATTGAGCTTTATAGATAAAGCTTATAAGAAGCTTTATCCAAAATATGAGACGACGTATATAAAATACGATTCAAGCTATAATCCCAATAAATTTAATGCCGTATACAGCGAAGCCATAATGTCGTAGTTCCAAAGACCGGGTGAAGAGGAATATAATATGGTTTGCTGAATTTCGCTATCGTTTGGACGTGCAATAGGGAAGGTAATAGGCGCCTGGACCGGTGAGGATTCTATCATATATTTAATCAGGGGTATAAAATATGAGGCCAGCAAGGAAACGGATTTATGTGCCTACCCACCACCGCCGAGAGGAATAATGGATAATTTGTGAATTTATTGCGACAAAATTATGCCTACGAGTTATGGTGATCAGTTGGTTAATATACTGGATGTTGTCTCTTTAAATGGGGGCAGCAGGGGCAATAAAAAGTTATATAAACCTCAGAATACTTCAGTTGTTGACAGTGTGAGCATTACAATGGCGGATCAAGAAGGCAATCCTGTTTATTTCAATGCGCAAGGCTGCACAATAGCAGTGTTGCATATATGGCCGGCATTGGGGGTTATATAATTGAGCGTTGAAGCCTGCAATCTTCATTACCTCGTATCTAGATGCAAAATGTGCGTCGATTTTACCCCGCCGTCAGTGGACGAGTTATTAATACTCCTAGCGCCCCCGTTTCTGGAATAGGGAGCGGTTTAGGGGATATCCGCATTTTTAACAGTACTAGGCACCAGGTGCGTGGGGGGTGGGATTTTTAGTTTCATAACTGGACTGGCGAAGCGAGCGGCGCCATTCTTGATGAGAACCTTGGTTCCAGCCACATTGAGTATGGGCCAGGATGCCATGCAAGACATAAACAGCGAAGAACGCATATTGAAACAGTCACTCAAACATCGAGGCTTAGAAACATTGAAAACTTTCGGCAAACAATTCACGGTTTCGTTAAGAAAACAAAAATGAACCGAAAGATTAAGAAGACAAAAAGAAAAAAAAATTGTTCAGGAAAATCGACTGGGGAAATGATAATGACGTGTTTGCTTAATACTGAATAACTCTCGAAACAGCTATTGACAAGATAGCATGGGGGACTGCAAGTACCACTGGGGAATTATGCCACCACAATAACCGATGCCTTTCCAAAGCCATTTTCTGCTAGGATGGTAGAGGCTACATTAGCCTCGTGTCAAACCATTGACGTTTTGCCAGTATATTCTGGGAGTAATAAATTTAGAGATATGCATCTCGCATTTAACATTAAAGGCGTGAATGGCCACTTTCTAGATATGTCGTCATTGGGTTTAGAACTATCCCCTAGCCTTAACAGGCGAAGATGGAGCTAATGCGATAAGGGATACAGAAAACGCAACAATTGGTAATGGTCTATCACAGACTTTATTCAAATTTATAGTGGTGTATTTCAACGAGATTGTGGTTGAAACTAACTCTCTATTCTCATACTGAAGTTATATAAAGCTGCTGACTACTATTTCGGGGTGTGAAGCTGAGATATTGGAAAAGTAGTGCATTTCTTTAAAGGTGATGACCCTAGCAGATTTTCCGATGGTTATTTCGCTGCAATGACTGAAGAACGGAAGCAGCAAATGACAGATGAAAACAACAGGTGTGCACACATGCTTTAAATTATTGGTGGATGTTACTACATTTAGCGAATATGTTCTGGATAATATGGACGTGAGCATTCACCTCGAGCTGAACCCTGATAAATAGATTATTCATAGTGAAAGGGATAATGAGAACTTTAAATGCCATATTTAAATGGTGAGGTTGTGGATAGATCGCATAATGCCATACCCCGGCTGGCTTAACGGCTATCAATAAGGCATTGATACAAAATAACACCCCAATAGCATATACATTTGACAGACCTCTATTAAAGACGTATATACTGGGCACAGGACAGCGAACAATTACAATGGATCAGCCCTGGGGAACCGTAATTCCCGAGTGATTATATATGATTATAGTAGATATGGAGGCAATGTCAGGAGGCTATACCCAGAACCTGTTATATTTTGAGAATTGTCAGCTCGCGAGCGTATTTATAACTCTGAATAGCACTAATTTATTTAATATCGCTTGCGCCTTTCCACACAACTGCACAAAATAATATTATACGACGCTACAAGCTTTAGGGTTCGATAATGCCCACACGCTATACTATGACGCATTTGTTAATGGGGGCACTATACTGGCTTTTAATTTACAACCCGAAACTATAAAGGATGCAATGCCCCTGGAAGTATCTGGTAATCTGAGAATTAGTCTAGAATTCAAAATACCAGTGGTGGGAAATAAAGTCATTTTGCTTTATGGCGGCTCCACTGGCGTCCTGAAAATTAATGTGGAACACCGAATAGTCTGTGATACATGAGCGTAATACTATGAATTGTCTGGAAATTAAGACGCGCTGAATGGGGTGTTGGGCCAGGAGGTGCAATATCTGGGATGTTATCTTGACAATGACGCAAGAAAAATGTTGACAAATCTATGACCACCCCGTGATATTTATAATTAATACACTAGACGCCGCATCAGCAGATACAATGGGTCATTGGGTAACATTTTATATTTTCAAAGCAGCGACTAAGACAGAAATTGTCATTCTGGATAGTTTTGGAAACCCAAGAATTGAAACGTATTCAAAATATTTTAAGGTTATACTGAACAGCTTTGAAAAATATGATTTGCACATATTCAATGACTGAATACAGCAGCTAGAAACTTATTTCTGCGGGAGCTATGCAATATACTTTGCTTACTATATATCCCATCTTGGGGTTGGAAAAGTGCTTCTCCAGCAGTGCCTGTGGAGGACGCCCCTGGGCCTTTCCCAACAACGCCAACAGCAGAGCCCGAAGCTACGGAGGTTTCGGGCTGCAACATGGCGGTTGTGGCGAAGAGTGGTGAGATGGCCCTGAAAACGAAAGCTTCGACCGAGTTGTTGATGAAGGACGCTGTGAAGCCAGCAAGTTGCTCCACTGAGGACTGCAAAATCACCTGGGAACGGCCCGCACCTTAGGCCCGTCGGACTAGGCTATCTACGCGAGGCCGATGCAGGAGGTTGACCCCATATGATAAGAGGAAGAATAAATGCGAGACTTACCCCCAGCCATCTACCTCAGGATATGTACTGCCGACAGGATACCCCAACCTACCTCTCCCAGCTAGCGGCCCGTGGGGGGCAGTTACCCACATTAGTGAGAGTGAAGAGGAGGATGTCGGGCCGACCCCCCAGAAATTAGCGCCGGTATGCCGCGTATCCCCTATGGCACAGAAGACGCTAGGCCATAGCAGTGAGGATATGGTGTCTTCGCAGATCTTAAATGCTGCGGTGGCGCTCTTTAATGATTATGAATCGGCGGCCATGGAAGAGTTGGGGTTGGCCGCCGTAGACCTGTTCATGACACAGTTCGAGGCGGTGGAGAGGTTCGAATCCCCGACGGCATTGGACGATGAGGTCTCAGAGATCTTCGAGTGTGGGCAATGCCAATTCTATGAGCCCGACTATATAGAGCCCACTCCGACTACAAGCTTGGAAATGGCTACTATGCACAAAGTGGCTTTATTACCCTCGGGTGTTATACGTAAAATTAATTAATTAAGTTGCATGTATTGTAGTGTACTCACCTAATTGTGCTTGCAGGTGTTGAGCTTTGGCTCTTTGGTCCCGTGGAGGGAAACACATTCAAAGTGCCCGCAGAGGGAATATCTCTTATGCTAGGTGCTCTTGATTGGTGGACGGTGGCCCTGCGCAGTGACTGTGTGCATCTCCCCCGAGCACGCCTGAGGGCTGAGAAGAACTGCACCTGACCGCAGAAGGACCTATTAGTGACGCTCCCTGGATGGTGGTTATCCAGCACCTCTTATTGGCCAGCTACCATTGGTCCTCGCCCATCCTTGCCCCTAGAAGCCGTCGTATTGCTTCAGCCATCCTGTGAGAAGACTCCAGCTCAAGGTGAGCTGCTGTTTTCCCCGTTTTCTACCCATTTTGTGTATGTTGATTACCATGTGGTTGGTCAGCCATAATCCCTAGGCGACCGCCTCTACAATAGTATCACATATTATAGCTGTTGTGTTTATTGCAATGACATATATTACTGTAGTTTTGTTAAATAAAACTATCGATGAAAAAAAATGTTTTTTTTAATATGCCGGTGAGGAAAGCTGGGTTTAATACTGAGCGAATGAATTATGTTCTTTCTGATAATGAATAATGCTCTTTCCTCTGAAAATAATTGATAATGTTTGTGGTGTTTGTGTGTAACTGAGGAAGTCTTGGTTGTAAGGTTGACGTAAAGCCACTGCTTGGTTACTGACTTTAATACTTATAAACGATTACATGACTAGTAGCTACCAAGCTTGGCGGGCGTCCTGTACGCTCCTTGTTTACCTTCTCTACTGGCGTCTCAGCCACAACACAAACAAACGGATGGTACCGTTTTCTATAAACATGACAGCCCTCCTTTTCTTTAAAAAGAATGAATACAGGATGTCTACCATGCTTGTAGCACAAAGCAAAGTTATTGACACAAAGTAAGTTATTAACATATCAAGAGATATTGCATACATTTAACATTAATTAAGCACACAAAGAATTTAAACAACTTAATCTTTACCACAAAGGATTTCAATGTTAAAAATACAAATGCAATGTTAAACAAAAACGAAAGAAACTGTAATACAAAGTTACAAAATATTGAATGAGAGATCTGCATTATTCAAACAATGTTAAATTTAGTTTAGCATAATAAGTAAATACTTTGCATTACATAGGAGCACAATTAATCATCAAATCGTGTAGGGCGTTTAACATGACGTTTAGGACGAGAGTCCTTAAATACGAGAATATCCCCCAATGAACTGTTTATCGAGTTATAGCTCATTTTTTCTTTTTCCTTTGCACGACTTTGCACTTCATCATTTTCTACACTAGTTGGAATCACTTTGAAATAGGCCATATTACGTGTTATACTATGATCTCTATTACTCGCTGTTACCATAGTTCCTTTTACACTAATCACTTTATATGGTTTTGTATCATACGGCATATCTAGCTTTCCCTCTTTTTTCTTTTTAACGAGAACAGTATCTCCAACCTTTATGAATTGCTCCTTTACATAGTGATCATGAGCAATTTTCATTTTGTCCTTGGCTAGTGCATCCTTCTGAGGGGAGAAGGTTATCCGTTACCTCGGCTGGCATGACAGGTAGTGAGATCCTCATAGGACGTCCAAATAAGAGTTCGCCAGGCGACTTGCCCAGTGTTCCATGTGGTGTTGCACGGTAGTTCCTGAGAAAAGCATACATAGCTTGTTTCCAGGATCGTCCTTCGGCATGAGCACAGCGTACCGCTTTCATGAGAGGTTGCATGAATCACTCGACTTCTCCATTTGCTTGAGGATGTAGTGGCATCACACGGCGGTGTTTGAATCCAATATGCTCAGCAAAGTTGACGAAGTCTTGTCCATTGAATGGCGGTCCATTGTCCGTCTTGACAAGTTCAGGAATGCCAAAGTTTGAAAAGATCTTGTCCAGCTTCGGGATGACAGCCTTTGTAGATGTGGAAGTGATGATTTCTACTTCTGGATAACGTGACTGATCATCAATGACTACCATCAAGTACTCTCCAGTTGGTAGCGGTCCGCAGAAGTCCATCGATACTTCCGTCCATGGTGCAGCAGGTAGTGGTGAAGGTTGTAGAGGTGTTGGTCTTGAAGTATCCACTGCAGCTTGGCAAGGGACACAGGCATCATGCATATCCTTTGCTTGACGATCAATGCCAAGAAACCATACCTTTTCTCGTAGCAGCTGTTTGGTCCTAACAAGACCTTGGTGTCCTTGATGTGCAAGCTTCAGAGCACCTTGCTGGAGAACAGCTGGAATGACGATACGAGTACCTCGCATCACGGTGTCGCGTTGTTGCGTAACACTTAATTCTGTCTGGATGCGTTCAAGTGCTTTGAATGCATCTTGGTCAACTCCTGAGGGTGGGATGCGTGGAAACTTTTCCTTAGTCAATGCATCCACTGTTGCTTGCAGAGTTGGGTCCTCTAGGGTTGCAGTACGGATTTCATCAAGAGTGAGAGCCTTAGGGACTGCATCACAGGTTACAGAGTGTACATATTCCTCGGCAACTTGCTGATGCTTGGTGATGGTGAAACTGTTGGCAGGATGTCGACTGATGTAATCAGCGGGATTGCCTGCACCCGGCTTGTATTTCACAGTAAAGTTGTATGGTTGCAGACGAAGAGCCCATCTCTCAATGCGAGCTGGTGGTTTGGACTTTGGATTATTGAAGATGGTCTCCAACGGTTTGTGGTCAGTGACTATCGTGGTAAAGGGTGCACCAAGCAGATACACATTGAAGTGTTCACAGCCCCATACAAGAGCAAGAGCTTCCTTCTCTGTCTGACTGTATCGTTGCTCAACATCTGTGAGAGAACGGCTGGCGTAGGCAATTACTACTCTGGAATCTGGTTGACCAGGTTTGTGTTGGGCTAACACAGCACCTAAACCAACAGGACTAGCATCCACCGTTAACTCAGTGTCCATTGATGGATCAAAGTACGCAGCAGTCGCGTTTTCTACTAGTGCATCTTTCACAGCATCAAATGCATTTTGCTCGATATCGCTCCAGTACCATGATGCATTTTTCTTCAGGAGCTCACGTAGAGGCTTCGTAATGGTAGCAAAATCTGGAATGAAGCGAGAACAGTAGTTTGCCATTCCCAGAAAACTATGTACTTCAGTGGATGTTGAAGGAGGTGCAGCATTCTTGATATCTGCAACTTTCTTAGGATCTGGAGACAGACCTTTGTCACTAAGTACATGTCCAAAGAATTCAATTTTATGTTGATTGAACTCACACTTTGCTCGGCTTAGCGTCAAATTCTTTTCTCGTAAGCGTTGCAATGTTGCACGAAGAGCTTTGTCGTGTTCAGCTTGGGTACGGCCGTAAACAATGATGTCATCAGACATGTTGTCAGCATTAGGTATATCTTGCAATACCTGGCTGATGATGTGCTGGAATACCTCAGCAGCACTGTTAATACCAAAACTCAGGCGCTTGTACCTATACAGACCTCGATGTGTCGTAAACGTTGTGATGAATCGACTCTCATCATCAAGTTCAAGCTGATGATAGCCCTTGTTTAAATCTAACTTGCTGAATACAGTGGCACCATTCAAGCGGTATATCATATCATCTACAGTGGGTGCAGGATGGCGTTCACGCATTATTGCCTTGTTGGGAACACGCATGTCAACACAAATGCGTATCTCATCTGGATTCCTCGGCTTTGGTGGAGTGACAATTGGGCTTACCCATGGTGTTGGGCCTGTTACCGGTTCAATGATATCTAGTTCTATCAGCCTATCCAGTTCGGCATCGACTTTCTTGCGAGTATGGAATGGTTGTCGGCGATGTGGTTGGGCAACTGGAATTACATCTGGGTTGATATGCAGATGTACCTTGCTATCAGTATAACAACCTATGGATTTAAATCGATCAGAAAATTCAGCAACAATAGCATCAACATTGTTTGCAGATTCCACTGCTACAGCATTAGAAAGCTGAAGTAGCCCCAATTTGGTTGAAGTCTTGTAATTGGGTAGAGACTCCTTTGCATTCCTAACAACATGGAATTTAGTAATGAGCATTGAACTCTGTGAGATTTTTCTCTACGCCTACCTCCCTTAGGAGGTGGACTACAAGTTTAAAGGCTGCTCTTGGCAGTTAAGCATGAGTCCAGTAGAAAAAGGAGAAGCGGGAGCAAACCGCCAGGCTTCCACCAGCAGGGGTGAAAACCTGTCCACAATAGGCCGCTGGTTCCTCCTAGTTAAACATGACGTTAAAACCAATAAAGGGTAACCGACGGGTTCTCACAATCAAATTTTATATTTGTTGTGGCGCTATGAATTGGAATTCGAATTCCCAAGAGCACAGCCGTCATATCAAAGATCAAAACAACAATATCAAATATCAGAACATGGGAGTGGCACAGAATAGTTGAAGGTTGACATCAAAGACCGTTTAACAAAAATTAACAATTTATTTATAACAAGAGACTAGACTACTACATCAAAACAAAAGAATGTCAATGACGTTACTCGAAGTCCTTCCTGTGACACTATCAATGACAGCTAGACACCAGCCCCTCGGACTGCATAATGAACTAACTCGAACATAAGCGTGCCCACAGAGGAATCAACAAGCAAGCAAGAACTAACAGATCTATAATCACAATTACAACAAATGACACAGTGAGTTCTGAAACACGTCTCCAGTAACCTCCTAACTGTTCTACGCCTCAGTGCAGTCTACACCTGCAATAGCGGTTGCAATGCAATCAAATCAGTAGCCTTTCGATGACATCAATCACTAATGGGTTCACTGGCAACCCCAGCACCCTTCCTCAAATTAATCTTTACGTTAACACTTCGTCCCACGGACGATCAACAATCAATACAATTGATTTACGTTAATAACACAATAACATTTACGTTAATGTCCATCCAGTGGCACTATAACCAACAGCTAACTAGCAACCCTTGCTGTGTGGCTGCATACTGAACTAACCTGAACACAGGTGTGCCCACTGACGACGCAATATTGCAAATCAAAGAAAAATATCACAGACTAAGTGACACCGCAGCGAGTGATTTAATTACGTTAAAGTCCAACCAGTGGCATTTGCAACACAGCTATTCAACAGCCCCTCGAGAAATGACAGCAGGCTCCATCCTGCTGACACTTCGGGCTGACAACATGAACTAACTGAACAAAGTTATCCACTGATGACACAAGCTAGCAATCAATAGTGACACGACTTCATAGTGGCAGCTACTCTAATCACTAGCTTAAGGTCCTCCCGCCCAACAGGAGCGACCCCCGTAACCAGACGGGTAGTCCAACAGTGACTCCCCCTATCACAACTAAAGTGAACAAAGTCAGGCAAGGTGGGATTCTGGGACACAGCTCCACTCATCCCTAAGTTACTTTACCCTCGTCACTAGACGATAACCAAAAGAAATTGCCTTAATCAATTACAACATTGATTATGTGAATAATGATGGAAATTGACTGATCACAGCAGTCAGCAACAAGTACTACTTTAATCACAACAAGTGTCTCACGCTAGACAACAACATGATAGTACTCTACGTTAACACAAGTCCTCTTGCCACAATAACTCAAACTCTTAAATTACATCACACTTGACTCCTTGCAAGTATTCAGTGAGTAATTCTTAATTAAGGTCAAACGGACCACTAATTACATCCCAATTGAGTTACGTTAACTAAGCCTACCCCAAGTGGGTGGCTTCTCAACAGTCTGTGTATCATTAATTACTTTTACTTACTAATGAGTGCTAATTACCCTAATTAACCTCGAGCAATTAATTAACTGTCACCAGGACCGATAATTAATCATACATAAATACGTCTCACTCCGCACTGCCTAAGCAGGTCTCATCAAACACTGTGAATTCACGGAAGAGGAGTTAATTACTAATTAACAATGAGTGCAACTTAATCCACTGTCACCAGACAGAATATGATTAATATAACGTATTATGCTAACCCCATGACCTCGCTTTACCGAGTCATCTGAGTCCTCAAGACTCCAGACGTTAATTACTCCACTAATTATCATGAGCCACTAATTGCCCCAACCCTGAAAGGCAGTTAGTCTCGAGCAACTGACGTTAACACTATCACTGACAGACTCTGACAGATCCTCTCCCACTACGTGAATTCATGATGAGAATGCTAATTACATAATTAGCTAGAGTGGTCAATTAATTGTCACACGGACAATTAATTGCACCGGAAACGTATTCCCACAAGCTCAAGTTCAACACTGTTCTCCCATAACAGCCCTCACTCATTCAACAACTTCAAATGTGCACCCCCTTATCCAGTTAATTACCCCTAATTAACTCACTGAATCCTCAAGTTCTCAACACAACTTAAAGAAACAAAGTAACCCTAAGGTTACATAGGTCACACATATAATGGCATGCAAAACAACATAAAATAGCACTGCCCACATACGGTTGCAACTTCTGCAACTCGTTAATTACTATGCCCACACAGTAATGACACACGGTTTTGCAACAATCAAGGTATCCCCATATTACTGCCCCTAATCTTGCAAACGTTGCAAAAGATCGCCCGATCCTGGTGGCTTCAGCAAGACAATTTACGTTAATATAAGGCACCGTCGCTCTACGCGGACAGCTGGCACTAATTCTCCCATAATTAGGCAAATTAACAAATTGCTCGCTCCCATTAAGTGACTGAGAATTTCCCTGAATACTCAAAGGGTCCCTTTAAATCCTCAACACAGTTCCTAGGACAGTAATAACGTATACCTGATACCACTGCACAAACCTGCACATAATGATACCGTCAGCATGCCCCCCATGCTAATGACATCATTAGGCAATCAGTCAGCGATCACATCTACTGACTCACCACACAACATAATACATGCAACATGCAAATGAAACATATGGAAATGGCCTCCATAAACAATGCAAATTAATCACCAGGACAATATACAGACCTCAGGATATCCACTAATAACCCTGCCCCACGGGCCTGCTTAATTAACTCTAACCTGGCCTAATTACATAATGAGGTACCATGGCACTAACCAAGGCTGGACGATTATACAGAATCGACAGACTGGATCATTTATATGATGATTTACTACACTGACTGGTCCCAAACTCGAGTCAGTCTACACACAACCATATATCTACAGATATATAATTATATCACTACATGATTTACTGTGACAATTTCCCTCTCCAGGTACTGCCCCACAGTCACCTGGGCGTGCCACTGACAGGTGTCTCAGCTGCTTCCCTAGCCTGGCCGGGCTAGGGGCCCACACAACTTTTCTCTTATTTCCCTTAATACTGAGACACTGTTACACTGTAAAGTACTCACGTGTCCTTCCACACATTTCCTCATTTCCCAGGTCCTTACCACCTGGCTGTCAACACTTAGCTTGCTCCTCGTGCGTCGACAAGATGTGGCCCTAGGCTGTCCTGGGAAGGTGGCCAAGGGGGTGGCCAAAGGTGGTGGCCTAACATGTGGCCACCGCATGGCCTTCAGGAGGGTGGCCACGGGTGGCGCGTGACGTCACAGCACCCCACCCTACCCGGGCTGCTCGCGCGCGGGGTAAAGGGGGGTGGCCTGGGCCGGCCCGGCCGGGCCGCACGGGTGGCCAGGGGGTGGCCACGTGGCGCCTGGGGTATACACACAGGTGGATGGGGAATCACCACTAAACCCCAACCAACTAGAGCATGACTCGCTCTTACACTGGGGTGACAAGGGTGACACTGGCCGGCGTCACCTACCCCATGGGGCTCTGATAGCTGCCCCATGGGTGATCACTGTCTCTGAGGCTGTCCTGCATTTATCGGTCCCAGTTTCTCGCGAATTTGGGCTTCGACACACCCAGGGTGGCTGGAGTGCCATGCAACATGAGTAAACTGAACGACAGGAGCGATAACGGTGGTGGGGGTGGCAGGCCCGCCACCCCCACCTGGACACTCTTCACACCCTTGCTGCCCAATTCAAACTCAACTCTTGGCGGGCTAGAGAGACTCACATCCCCATATTTCTCCCCCTACCTTGTCTTGACCAATCAGCAGGAAGCCGGCACTGTTCCTCATGCCGCTTCCAATAACAGCTCTTGGCGCCAAAACTCGGCATAGGAGCAGGGGTGCCTAGACCAATCACAGATGCCCCTCGCCCTGTGGCGTGGCGTGACGTCACAGGGAGGGTGAGGCCTAACACAACGTCTCAACGTCTCCCTTGGTGGGGGGGAAGGCAACGTTCCCCTTCTGTCCCCCCCACCCGTAACGGATTTTGTGTTATACTACCTCTCACACCTACACTCTCAAATCTCTCTGTTTCACAGAACAGGAAAAATTTGCTGTAATTCTCTCTACAGAGCAATCACAGAGCTCTAATTAGTTTTAACTGACAGCATTTAACATAAGCTTTCATATGACACCCAACAAGTATATGTAAATTTTGAAAGCTTCAGTTTCTAGAGTCCCTAGAGCGACTAGCCTATTCTAGAAACTAGGAAAACTAGCTGAGGAGATTCTACATCTCCTCACACACTCTTTGACTTAATCTCTGCAGTGAAAGTTCCAATCACTGGTATGGCTACCTTTGAAGCATAGGCAGTGGCTTTGCCATTATAGTTTTCAAGCTTTGGGAACTGTTTTTTAAATTTCTCATAGTGGCATTCAGCAATGGTGTCGATGTTTGATCCAGTGTCAATGAGAACTTTGAGACAAACACCAGCAACGTATACTATAGTCCCTGGGTTGTTTGGAAGATCATTCCATTCTGTGATTGCTTGTACTCCACAAATGTAATCACATTCACTGTCATCTGAGACTGGTTGTAATGACATGTTGTTTTGTATATTATTAACATTCTGGATTTGAGGTGCAATATTGTGTTTGCCACCTCGATCCCTATGACCTGATCCTCGTACAGTGCTTTTATTCATTGATTGTGGTTTCTTTAGTGAGGAACGACACATAGCACCAAAATGACCTAGTTTTCTACACTCATAGCACTTTTTACCTTGAGCAGGACAAACATTACCTTGGTGTGGGTAGTCTCCTCCACAATTGTAACATTTATTGTTGATAACCTCTGATGCGAGTCGTTGTGACTGCTTGAGTCTTGTTCCATGACTCCAGTTGTGATGTGGTTCTCGGCTCAATTTACTGTTAGGTTTGGCATGATATCGTCTATGATCACGGTGTCCTCCCTGAACCTTACATACCTCATCACTGTTAGTAACAGTGGCAGAACCGTTGTTGGCACTGCACTCCATGACACGAGCATCACGTGCAGCATCTTCCATTCGACGAGCCATGTCCAGTATCTTGGTAAGAGAACTTTCACCATCAACAAGTTCTAGAGCTCTTCGACGGAGACGTGTAGATGTACATGTTTCAATTATTTGCTGTTTGATTTCTTTGTCAGCATCAGCAAACTTACAATGGGTTGCTAAACCCTGCAGACGTGTATGGTATTGATCAACAGTTTCATTAGAGAGTTGTTTCGCTTTCCTGAAATGCATAATTTCCATAGCAGTATTTTGCCTTGGTTTGAAATTCTCAGTTAATTTGGCTTTGGCAGTGTCATAATCTTTGACACCACCAGTGTCTTTCAGTGTATCAAAGATGTCACAAACTCTATCACCTGCATAATGAAGTAGAAAGGCACGCTTTCTTTCAGCACTTTTAATGTCTGAAACTATCAACAAATTTTCAAACCTTTTAAGCCATTTGGTCCACCTCTGTGACAGGTTTGTCTGGTCACAGTTAGGATCAAATGCAGGAAACTGAGGTATATTTGCCATTTTTACTGAATAAATGTAAACGTATCACTTAAATGTTCCTCAGAATACTAAACACTTACTGCACTGTATATGTTAGTTAAGAATTGACTGTAATTACTTTAATTTTGCAAAGCACACAAGCATTTTAATGCAAAAGTTCACAACAGTGCACAATACAGCAGCAACTGACTTCTTACCTAGCCCTTGTGTACATGTGTTGTTCCTACTCACAGCACCACAGCAGTTGTTAGCAGTTGGCACAACAGTTGTCAGCAGTTGGCACAGCAGTTGTCAGCAGTTGGCACAGCAGTTGGCACAGCAGTTGTCAGCAGTTGGCACAGCAGTTGGCACAGCAGTCAGTTCACAGCATAAAGAATTGTGTTGATGTCGTTTCGTATACAAAACATTGGGTTTTGTACACCACATCAAAGCGTCGTTTCGTACACAGCATCGGCACACATGGATCGCAGATTCCTTAGTACACAGCTTGAGTCAGCACAGCTTGGGTAGCACAGAGCATTGGTTAGCACACAGCATCGTTTAGCACACATCATTGGTTAGCACACAGCATCGGGTATGGTGCTCACAGACAGTTCGACTTCCTTCCTCCTCCAGGGGGTGAGATCACATGTTCTTCCTTGTGTTTTAAGCCAAACAAATACCTGCGTTCCCAGTACATCCTCGTCGCCAGTGTGGTGTTTGTGTGTAACTGAGGAAGTCTTGGTTGTAAGGTTGATGTTAAGCCATTGCTTGGTTACTGACTTTAATACTTATAAACGATTACATAACTAGTAGCTACCAAGCTTGGTGGGCATCCTGTACGCTCCTTGTTTATGATGTTGTGTTGATTTAGGGGCGACGACGATCGTGGGGTCGGATGCACCCCGGCGTACCCGTTAAGGGTGAATCGCAATGCCTGGAAAGGTGGAACGCCAAGCCAAATCGCGAAACTAGTGACGCCAATCACTAGAAACTAATATGCCATACGGCAAATAAACGCACAGTCAGGCAGATGATTGGGGAGTCCCAGGAGTCCCTCAGAGTGACAAGCACCGGCCCCGCTCCACACAGAGAACACCAGGTAGCAAAACCAAAATGCTGTCCCCAATTTAAACGCAAAAAGTCATCCGGTGTCCCCCGGCAGAACAGAAGCCGGCCGCCCACCACGGCTGAGGGCACACCAGGAGCCCACCAAGATCCGCCAACCCCCGGCACCTCTCGGCCAAGCCGGCCCCCGAACACCATCACACCGCCGGGAGAACCAGCCAGTACACGTCAAAAAAAAAAAAAACTATCAACAATCCTGTGACCCAAGGCGATACGTGCGCCAGGCGTCGTACAATCGGACCACTGAAAAGGGATGCCAAATGGCAGTAGCAAAACCAAAACGCGAAAACAAGACGTGACCAGGCGGCCCCCAGGCGGAGGTGCTGTCCAGACGTCCGCTCGGCTTCAAGGTTGAACCAGGAGTCCCGCTCCTTGTTTACTTTCTCTACTGGCATCTCAGCCACAACACACACAAACGGATGGTACTGTTTTCTATGAACATAAGTTCTTTCCTCTGAATTAAAAATAAATACTTGTTTCCATATGTTTGGATAAAATCACCGGAAATAGTACACTGTTCCATGATCCCCCCTATTGACCTTAATAATACATATATTAAAAAGCACACGTGCTAAGTATATTTTTGTTAAGATGAACTAATCAGTTGTAACTGAGCAGTGTTTGGACATAAAATGGATCTTGCATATGTATTTTTTTCTGTCAATTATTTTAGTTCCCCCCTCGCCGATAATGGGAACGGCCGCCCATAAAGATGTTTTCTCTGAAACAAAATTTAAAGAAAATGGAACATATACCTGGGGCTACTAGCACAAACTAAAACTCGAGTCCTGTTCTCATTTATTTTTTCACCTGATTATTTTTTTACCTGATTATTGAAACCTTACCAAATGTAGGGGGGAAACTCTTTATTTCAGATGCACTTGTTATCAGGAATTAGAAACAAATATATTTTTTTACATAAACACACACACACATCTAGAAACCGATCCTATCTGCTCATCATGGGGAACTTTAATCATAGAAGGATAGACTGGGAAAACAGAGAACCACATGGAGGTGAGGAAACATGGAGAGCAAAACTGCTAGAGGTGACAACTAGAAACTTTTTAAGTCAGCATGTCAAGGGTCCCGCGAGAATGAGAGGCAATGATGAACCAGCAAGACTTGACCTAGTATTCACTCTGAACGATTCAGACATAAGGGAAATCGGTCTTGAAGCCCCTGTGGGTATGAGTGATCACAGTGTACTGTTGTTTGAATATCTGGTCGAAGAAGGGTTAATGTACTCAAGGAAGGGACCAGAAAACAAGAGGCTGGCATTCCGGAAGGGAAACTATGAGGAGATGAGAAAATTCCTAACTAAAATAGCTTGGGAAAAGAGCTCAGAGGAAAGACGGTTCAAGACATGATGGACTACATCACACAGAAGTGTAAGGAGGCAGCAGACAAGTACGTCCCAGTCCAAAAAGAAAAAAAATGAAATGGAAATGAGAAACCCATGGTTTAATCAGAGTTGCAAGCAGCAAAGCAGCTAAGTAAAAGGGCATGGAGAAACTATAGAAACAACAGAACACTAGAGAGCAGAGAAAGATACCAGAGAGCCAGGAATGAATACGTCAGGGTGAGAAGAGAGGTAGAGAGGCAACATGAAAATGACATAGCGAGCAAGGCAAAGACTCAACCCAAACTGCTGCAAAGCCACATCAGGAGGAAAACAACAGTGAAGGAACAGGTAATGAAACTGAGGATAGGGGCAGAAAGATTCACTACAAACGACAAGGAAGTGTGCGAGGAGCTCAGTAAGAAATTCCAAGAAGCCTTCACCTCAGAGCAAGGAGAAGTCCCAGAGATAAGGGAGGGAACACCAACCCAGACACCACTAGAGGAGTTTGAGATTACCAGTGGGGAGGTGAGGAAGCATCTGCTAGATTAGGATGTGACGAAGGCTATAGGCCCGGATGGAATCTCACCATGGATCCTTAAGGAAGGAGCAGAGGTTCTGTGCCTACCACTCTCCATAGTGTACATCAAGTCACTGGTAACTGGCGAACTGCCAAAAAATTGGAAGACGGCCAATGCTGTCCCAATATACAAGAAGGGTGATAGGCAGGAGGCACTGAGCAACAGGCCAGTGTCCCTAACTTGCATTCCAGGCAAGATGATGGAAAAGATTGTGCGAAAAAAGCTAGTGGAACATCTGGAGCAAAAGAACTTTGCAACACAACATCAACATGGGTTCAGAGATGGCAAATCATGCCTAACAGGATTAATTGAGTTCTATGACCAGGCAACAAAAATCAGGCAAGAGAGAGAGGGCTGTCCAGACTACATATTTCTGAACTGCCAGAAAGCTTTTGACACAGTACCACATAAGAGACTAGTGCACAAACTGGAGATGCAGGCAGGAGTGAAAGGGAAGGTACTCCACTGGATAAAAGAGTACCTAAGCAACAAGACACAGCGAGTCACCATGAGAGGTGAGGTCTCGGAATGGCGGGGAGTCACCAGTGGAGTCCCACAGGGATCAGTCCTTGGACCTATACTGTTTCTGATATACGTAAATGATCTTCCAGAAGGAATTGACTCGTTCCTCTCGATGTTTGCTGACGATGCGAAAATTATGAGGAGAATCAGGACAGAGGAGGATAGTATGAGGCTACAAGATGACCTAGACAAACTGAAGGATTGGTCCGACAAATGGCTACTAAAGTTCAACCCAAGTAAATGTAAGGTAATGAAACTATGAGGAGGAACTAGGAGGCCAGTCACTGGATACCGAATGGAAGATGAAGTCCTTCACGAAACGGACAGAGAGAAAGATCTGGGAGTTGATATCACGCCAAACCTGTCTCCTGAAGCCCACATCAAAAGAATAACATCAGCGGCCTATGCGAGGCTGGCTAACATCAGTACTACTTTCAGAAACCTGTGTAAGGAATCCTTCAGAACCTTGTATACCACATATGTAATGCCAGTCCTGGAGTATGTAGCCCCAGCATGGAGTCCATACCTAGTCAAGCACAAGACGAAGCTGGAAAAAGTTCAGAGGTATGCCACTAGATTAGTCCCAGAACTAAGAGGCATGAGTTACGAGGACAGACTACGTGAACTGCACCTCACGTCGCTGGAAGACAGAAGAGCTAGGGGGGACATGATCACCACATACAAAATTCTCAGGGGAATTGACTGGGTGGACAAGGATGGATTATTTAACACGGGTGGCACATGCACAAGGGGACACAGGTGGAAGCTGAGTACCCAAATGAGCCACAGAAACATTAGAAAGAACTTTTTCAGTGTCAGTGTAGTTAGTAAATGGAATGCCCTAGGAAGTGATGTGGTGGAGGCTGACTCCGTACACAGTTTCAAATGTAGATATGACAGAGCCCAGTAGGCTCAGGAATCTGTACATCAGTTGATTGACGGTTGAGAGGCGGGACCAAAGAGCCAGAGCTCAACCCCCGCAAACACAACTAGGTGAGTTCAACTTGGTGAGTACACACACACACATACATACTTGCATCAATAAAATGCCACCAAAACTTCTATATTACTTTTCAACTGTGTGTTTTTTGTTTTAATCCATTGAACATTCGCCCTCTGAAATATTCATAAGTAGGGCCCCCCCCCCCTAGAACTCATGCAACACCCCGGGGCCAAATAAGGAATTTTCAGCTCGGGCTATAAAATACTCCAAAAACTTCTATATTCCTTTTCAACTGTGTGTTTTTTGTTTTGTTTTAATCCATTGAACATTCACGCTCTGAACCATTCGTAAGTAGGGACCCCCCCCCCCTACTGATGTCTTAATACTCATGTAACACCCCGGGGCCAAATAAAGAATTTTTGAACTCATGCTGTGGGCTTGCCCGGGGAGAGGGAGAGGGTGGGGGGTGGGGGGTACTGGAGGTCATGAGGGGAGCGGGGTCTGGGTGTACAGGCCGCCACCCCACCAGGCCTGACATCTAGCCAGGCTCATACCGCGCGACTTGTGCCCTAACCCAACCGCTTAAAAATCAATTTTTCTTGACTTGGCTCCCAGACGTCGAGTCGACATGACACTGCCCAACCGTTTCTCAAAATCAATTCATTATATGTCTCCGTGGTGTAGTGGTAAGACACTCGCCTGGCGTTCCGCGAGCGCTATGTCATGGGTTCGTATCCTGGCCGGGGAGGATTTACTGGGCGCAATTCCTTAACTGTAGCCTCTGTTTAACGCAACAGTAAAATGTGTACTTGGATGAAAAAACGATTCTTCGCGGCGGGGATCGTATTCCAGGGACCTGCCCGAAACGCTACGCATACTAGTGGCTGTACAAGAATGTAACAACTCTTGTATATATCTCAAAAAAAAAAAAAAAAAAAAAATATGTCTCATTTCACACTACTCACACACAGGTGCCTAGTTGGTCCATGTGCACACACAGGTGTCTAGAAGGTTCATATGCACACACACACACAGGTGACTAGATGGTTCATGTGCACACACAAACAGGTGCCTAGATGGTTCATGTGCACACACACACAGGTGCCTAGATGGTTCATGTGCACACACACACACAGGTGGATAGATGGTTCATGTGCACAAACACACAGGTGCCTAGATGGTTCATGTGCATACATACAGGTGGCTAGATGGTTCATGTGCACACACAGGTGGCTAGATGGTTCATGTGCACAAACACACAGGTGCCTAGATGGTTCATGTGCATACATACAGGTGCCTAGATGGTTCATGTGCACACACAGGTGGCTAGATGGTTCATGTGCACAAACACACAGGTGCCTAGATGGTTCATGTGCACACACACAGATGGCTAGATGGTTCATGCACACAAACACACAGGTGCCTAGATGGTTCATGTGCACACACACAGGTGCCTAGATGATTCATGTGCACACACAGGTGGCTAGATGGTTCATGTGCACAAACACACAGGTGCCTAGATGGTTCATGTGCACACACACAGATGGCTAGGTGGTTCATGTGCACACACACAGGTGCCTAGATGGTTCATGTGCACACACACAGGTGCCTAGATGATTCATGTGCACACACACAGGTGGCTAGATGGTTCATGTGCGCACACACAGGTGCCTAGATGGTTCATGTGCACACACAGGTGGCTAGATGGTTCATGTGCACAAAAACACAGGTGCCTAGAAGGTTCATGTGCACACACACAGGTGCCTAGATGGTTCATGTGCACACACACAGGTGCCTAGATGATTCATGTGCACACACACAGGTGGCTAGATGGTTCATGTGCGCACACACAGGTGCCTAGATGGTTCATGTGCACACACAGGTGGCTAGATGGTTCATGTGCACACACAGGTGGCTAGATGGTTCATGTGCACACACACAGGTGCATAGATGGTTCATGTGCACACACAGGTGACTGCATGGTTCATGTGCACACACACAGGTGACTGCATGGTTCATGTGCACACACACACACAGGTGGCTGCATGGTTCATGTGCACACACACACAGGTGACTGCATGGTTCATGTGCACACACACACAGGTGGCTGCATGGTTCATGTGCACACACACAGGTGACTGCATGGTTCAAGTGCACACACACACAGGTGGCTGCATGGTTCATGTGCACACACACACAGGTGACTGCATGGTTCATGTGCACACACACACAGTTGACTGCATGGTTCATGTGCACACACACAGGTGGCTAGATGGTTCATGTATACACACAGAGGTGTGTGTGCACACACACCTGTGGTGGAATGGTTCATGTGCACACACAGGTGACTAGATGGTTCATGTGCACACACAGGTGACTAGATGGTTCATGTGCACACACAGGTGACTAGATGGTTCATGTGCACACACACACACACACAGGTGACTAGATGGTTCATGTGCACACACAGGTAAATAGATGGTTCATGTGCACACACACACAGGTGACTAGATGGTTCATGTGCACACACAGGTAAATAGATGGTTCATGTGCACACACACACAGGTGACTAGATGGTTCATGTGCACACACACACACAGGTGACTAGATGGTTCATGTACACACACACACAGGTGAATAGATGGTTCATGTACACACACACACAGGTGACTAGATGGTTCATGTGCACACACAGGTGACTAGATGGTTCATGTGCACACACACACAGGTGACTAGATCGTTCATGTGCACACACACACAGATGACTAGATGGTTCATGTGAACACACACACAGGTGACTAGATGGTTCATGTGCACACACACACACAGGTGACTAGATGGTTCATGTGCACACACACACAGGTGACTAGATGGTTCATGTGCACACACACAGGTGACTAGATGGTTCATGTGCACACACACACAGGTGACTAGATGGTTCATGTGCACACACACAGGTGGTTAGATGGTTCATGTGCACACACACACACAGGTGACTAGATGGTTCATGTGCACACACACACAGGTGACTAGATGGTTCATGTGCACACACAGGTGACTAGATGGTTCATGTGCACACACAGGTGACTAGATAGTTTATGTGCACACACACACAGGTGACTAGATGGTTCATGTGAACACACACACAGGTGGCTGCATGGTTCATGTGCACACACACACAGGTGACTGCATGGTTCATGTGCACACACACTGGTGACTGCATGGTCATGTGCACACACACAGGTGGCTAGATGGTTCATGTATACACACAGAGGTGTGTGTGCACACACACCTGTGGTGGAATGGTTCATGTGCACACACACAGGTGGCTAGATGGTTCATGTATACACACAGAGGTGGGTGTGTGCACACACACCTGTGGTGGAATGGTTCATGTGCACACACACAGGTGGCTAGATGGTTCATGTATACACACAGAGGTGTGTGTGCACACACACCTGTGGTGGAATGGTTCATGTGCACACACAGGTGACTAGATGGTTTATGTGCACACACAGGTGACTAGATGGTTCATGTGCACACACAGGTGACTAGATGGTTCATGTGCACACACACACACACAGGTGACTAGATGGTTCATGTGCACACACAGGTAATAGATGGTTCATGTGCACACACACACAGGTGACTAGATGGTTCATGTGCACACCACACACACAGGTGACTAGATGGTTCATGTACACACACACACAGGTGACTAGATGGTTCATGTGCACAAACAGATGACTAGATGGTTCATGTGCACACACAGGTGACTAGATGGTTCATGTGCACACACACACAGGTGACTAGATCGTTCATGTGCCACACACACAGGTGACTAGATGGTTCATGTGAACACACACACAGGTGACTAGATGGTTCATGTGCACACACACACAGGTGACTAGATGGTTCATGTGCACACACACACAGGTGACTAGATGGTTCATGTGCACACACACACAGGTGACTAGATGGTTCATGTGCACACACACACACATGGTGACTAGATGGTTCATGTGCACACACACACACAGGTGGTTAGATGGTTCATGTGCACACACACACAGNGAGGCATGCAGGACTGATGGGTGAGGGATGGTGGTGAGAGGCATGCAGGTCTAAGGGGTGAGGGATGTGGGTGAGAGGCATGCAGGACTGAGGGGTGAGGGATGGTGGTGAGAGGCATGCAGGTCTAGGGGTGAGGGATGGGGGTGAGAGGCATGCAGGTCTGAGGGGTGAGGGATGGTGGTGAGAGGCATGCAGGACTGAGGGGTGAGGGATGGGGGTGAGAGGCATGCAGGTCTAAGGGGTGAGGATGGGGGTGAGAGGCATGCAGGTCTAAAGGGTGAGGGATGGGGGTGAGAGGCATGCAGGTCTAAGGGGTGAGGGATGGGGGTGAGAGGCATGCAGGTCTAAGGGGTGAGGGATGGGGGTGAGAGGCATGCAGGTCTGAGGGGTGAGGTATGGGGTGAGAGGCATGCAGGTCTGAGGGGTGAGGGATGGGGGTGAGAGGCATGCAGGGGTGAGGGGTGAGGGATGGCAATGAGAGGCATGCAGGTCTGAGAGAGGAGGGATGGTGGTGAGAGACATGCCGATCTGAGGGGTGAGAGATGGCAGTAAGAGGCATGCAGGAATTGCAATGCCAGACATTCAGGTCTGAGGGGTAAGGGATGGCAGTGCGAGGCATGCAAGTCTGAGGGGTGAGGGATGGTGGGAGAGGCATGCAGGTCTGAGGGGTGAGGGTTGGCAGTGTGAGGCATGAAAGTCTGAGGGGTCAGGTATGGGGAGAAAGAGGCATGCAGGTCTGAGGGGTGAGGTATGACAGTGAGAGGAATGCAAGTTTGAGGGGTGAGGGATTGCAATGAGAGGTCTCCAGGTCTGAGGGTTGAGGGATTGCAATGAGAGGCATGCTGGTCTGAGGGGTGAGGGATGGGGAGAGAGGCATGCAGGTCTGAGGGGTGAGAGATGGCAATGAGAGGCATGCAGGTCTGAGGTTTGAAGGATGGGGTGAGAGGCGTTCAGAACTGAGGGGTGAGGGATGGCAGGAGAGAGACATGCAGGTCTAAGGAGTGAGAGATGGCAGTAAGAGGCATGCAGGTCTGAGGGATGAGGGATGGCAGTGCGAGGCATGCTGGTCTGAGGGTTGAAGGATGGGGTGAGAGGCATGCAGATCTGAGCGGTGAGGGATGGGGGTGAGAGGCATGCAGGACTGAGGGATGGGGGATGGGGGTGAGAGGCATGGAAGTCTGAGGGGTGAGAGATGGCAGTAAGAGGCATGCAGGAATTGCAATGAGAGACATTCAGGTCTGAGGGGTAAGGGATGGCAGTGCGAGGCATGCAAGTCTGAGGGGTGAGGGATGGGGGAAGAGGCATGCAGGTCTGAGGGATGGCAGTGAGAGGCATGCAGGTCTGAGGGGTGAGGGATGGAAATGAGAGGCATGCAGGTCTGAGGGATGGCAATGAAAGGCATGCAGGTCTGAGGGATGGCAATGAGAGGCATGCAGATCTGAGGAGTGAGGGATGGAAATGAGAGGCATGCAGGTCTGAGGGATGGAAATGAGAGGCATGCAGGTCTGAGGGACGGCAGTGAGAGGCATGCAGGTCTGAGGGGTGAGGGATGGCAATGAGAGGCATGCAGGTCTGAGGGGTGAGGGATGGCAATGAGAGGCATGCAGGTCTGAGGGGTGAGGGATGGCAATGAGAGGAATGCAGGTCTGAGGGGTGAGGGATGGCAATGAGAGGCATGCAGGTCTGAGGGGTGAGGGATGGGGAGAGAGGCATGCAGGTCTGTGGGGTAAGGGATGGTAGTGGTAGGCATGCAAGTCTCAGGGGTGAGGTATGGTAGTGAGAGGCATGCAGGTCTCACCTGAGGTAGCCGTTGCACCATGACAGCCGGAAGACACGGTACTGGGTGGCAGAATATATACCGGGAGTCGACGCCGATGATTTGTCAGCTGAAGCACCGTTGGTCACCCTTCTGATGATACTGTTGCCGTTGGCCTGCAGCACTGTCAGTTATTGAGAATTTCATGAGTCAACTTCTGCAGTGTTTGCACTCCTTATATATTCATTATTACAGCAAGCTAGAATCTTATCATTTCGTTTCTATTTGCATTTCATCCTACAATACAAAAGATTTATTTAACAATCAAAGTAGTTATAACTTGATTAATTTTTCAAGATAAAAATTTCCGTAATATAGAAGCAGATAGAGATCAGGAATTTTTATACGTGGATTTTTACTTCGCCCTGACATCAAGTGCATGCAATATTAACACTTTGTAATGGCTGATGGCTTCAACAAAGACAGTTTGAGTTTAGTTAATGCGAGAGCAGTGTTTACTTGCCCAGGGTGCGCTAGGTCGAGAAAGGATCCTGATGTGGGTTGATCCTGATCAACAGGCCTAGATGGTTCATATGCACACATGTAGGGTGAAACGAGACAAATAATGAATTGATTTTGAGAAACGGTTGGGCAGTGTCATGCCGACCCGACCTCTGGGGGCCAATTCGAGAAATCTGATTTTTAAGCAATTGGGTTAGGGCACAAGTCGCGCGGTATGGGCCTGGCTTGATTGTGGGGTGGGGTGGTGGCCTGTACACCCAGATCCTGTTGCCCTCATTACCGCCAATACCCCCCACCCCCCACCAGCTCCCCCTCCCGGGCAAGCCCACAGCCTGAGCTCAAAAATTCGTTATTTGGCCCCGGGGTGTTACATGAGTACTAAGACATTAATAGGGGGGGGGGGTCCCTTCTTATGAATGGTTCAGAGGGTGAATGTTTAATGGATTAAAACAAAAAACACATAGTTGAAAAGGAAAATAGAAGTTTTGGGGGTATTTTAATGATGCGAGTAAGTATGTGTGTGTGTGTTTATGCAAATAAAATATATCTGTTTCTAATTCCTGCTAACAAATGCATCTGAAATAAAGGGTTTCCATCCTACATTTGGTAAGATTTCAATAATCAGGTAAAACAAATAATCAGGTGGAAAAATAAATGGGAACAATAATCGAGTTATATTTTGTGCTAGCTGCCCTAGATATATGTCTCAATTTCTTTAGATTCTGTTTCAGAGAAAACATCTTCACGGGCGGCCATTTCCGTTTTTGTCGAGGGGAGAACTAAGATAATGAAAGAAAAAAAANAATACAAAGTTACAAAATATTGAATGAGAGATTGCATATTCAAACAATATTAAATTAGTTTTAAACATAACAAGTAAATACTTTGCATTACATAGGAACACAAATTAATCATTAAATCGTGTAGGGCGTTTAACATGACGTTTAGGACGAGAGTCCTTAAGTACAAGGATCCCTCGATGATTGTTTATCGAGTTATAACTCATTTTTTCTTTTTCTTTTGCACGACTTTGCACTTCATCATTTCTACACTAGTTGGAATCACTTTGAAATAAGCCATATACGTGTTATACTATGATCTCTATTACTCGCTGTTACCATAGTTTTTCCACTAATCACTTTATGGTTTTGTATCATACGGCATATCTAACTTTCCCTCTTTTTTCTTTTTAACGAGAACAGTATCTCCAACCTTTATGAATTGTTCTTTGCACGTTGATCATGAGCAATTTTCATTTGCCCTTGGCGTGCATCCTCTGAGCGAGACGTTTATCGTTCTGGCTGGCATGACAGGTAGTGCGATTTCATAGGACGTCCAAATAAAAGTTCGCCAGGCGACTTGCCCAGTGTTCCATGCGGTGTTGCACGGTAGTTCCTGAGAAAAGCATACATAGCTTGTTTCCAGGATCGTCCTTCGGCATGAGCACAGCGTACAGCTTTCATGAGAGGTTGCATGAATCTCTCTACTTCTCCATTTGCTTGAGGATGTAGTGGCATCACACGGCGGTGTTTGAATCCAATATGCTCAGCAAAGTTGACGAAGTCTTGTCCATTGAATGGCGGTCCATTGTCCGTCTTGACAACTTCAGGAATGCCAAGTTTGAAAAAAATCTTGTCGAGCTTCGGGATGACAGCCTTTGCAGATGTGGAAGTGATGATTTCTACTTCTGGATAACGTGAGTGATCATCAATGACTACCATCAAGTACTCTCCAGTTGGTAGCGGTCCACAGAAATCCATCGATACTTCCATCCATGGTGCAGCAGGTAGTGGTGAAGGTTGTAGAGGTGTGGTCTTGAAGTATCCACTGCAGCTTGGCAAGGGACACAGGCATCATGCATGTCCTTTGCTTGACGATCAATGCCAGGAAACCACACCTTTTCTCGTAGCAGCTGTTGGTCCTTACAAGACCTTGGTGTCCTTGATGTGCAAGCTTCAGAGCACGTTGCTGGAGAACAGCTGGAATGACGATACGAGTACCTCGCAGCACGGTGTCGCGTTGTTGCGTAACACTTAATTCTGTCTGGATGCGTTCAAGTGCTTTGAATGCATCTTGGTCAACTCCTGAGGGTGGGATGCGTGGAAACTTTTTCTTAGTCAATGCATCCACTGTTGCTTGCAGAGTGGGTCCTCTAGGGTTGCAGTACGTATTTCATCAAGAGTGAGAGCCTTAGGGACTGCATCACAGGTTACAGAGTGTACATATTCCTCGGCAACTTGCTGATGCTTGGTGATGGTGAAACTGTTGGCAGGATGTCGACTGATGTAATCAGCGGGATTGCCTGCACCCGGCTTGTATTTCACCGTAAAGTTGTATGGTTGCAGACGAAGAGCCCATCTCTCAATGCGAGCTGGTGGTTTGGACTTTGGATTATTGAAGATGGTCTCCAACGGTTTGTGGTCAGTGACTATCGTGGTAAGGGTGCACCAAGCAGATACACATTGAAGTGTTCACAGCCCCATACAAGAGCAAGAGCTTCCTTCTCTGTCTGACTGTATCGTTGCTCAACATCTGTGAGAGAACGGCTGGCGTAGGCAATTACTACTCTTGAATCTGGTGACCAGGTTTGTGTTGGGCTAACCAGCACCTAAACCAACAGGACTAGCATCCACCGTTAACTCAGTGTCCATTGATGGATCAAAGTATGCAGCAGTCGCATTTTCTACTAGTGCATCTTTCACAGCATCAAATGCATTTTGCTCGATCGCTCCAGTACCATGATGCATTTTTCTTCAGGAGCTCACGTAGAGGCTTCGTAATGGTAGCAAAATCTGGAATGAAGCGAGAACAGTAGTTTGCCATTCCCAGAAAACTATGTACTTCAGTGGATGTTGAAGGAGGTGCAGCATTCTTGATATCTGCAACTTTCTTAGGATCTGGAGACAGACCTTTGTCACTAAGTATGTCCAAAGAATTCAATTTTATGTTGATTGAACTCACACTTTGCTCGGCTTAGCGTCAAATTCTTTTCTCGTAAGCGTTGCAATGTTGCACGAAGAGCTTTGTCGTGTTCAGCTTGGGTACGGCCATAAACAATGATGTCATCAGACATGTTGTCAGCATTAGGTATATCTTGCAATACCTGGCTGATGATGTGCTGGAATACCTCAGCAGCACTGTTAATACCAAAACTCAGGCGCTTGTACCTATACAGACCTCGATGTGTCGTAAACGTTGTGATGAATCGACTCTCATCATCAAGTTCAAGCTGATGATAGCCCTTGTTTAAATCTAACTTGCTGAATACAGTTGCACCATTCAAGCGGTAAATCATATCATCTACAGTGGGTGTAGGATGGCGTTCACGCATTATTGCCTTGTTGGGAACACGCATGTCTACACAAATGCGTATCTCATCTGGATTCTTCGGCTTTGGTGGAGTGACAATTGGGCTTACCCATGGTGTTGGGCCTGTTACCGGTTCAATGATATCTAGTTCTATCAGCCTATCCAGTTCGGCATCGACTTTCTTGCGAGTATGGAATGGTTGTCGGCGATGTGGTTGGGCAACTGGAATTACATCTGGGTTGATATGCAGATGTACTTTGCTATCAGTATAACAACCTATGGATTTAAACCGATCAGAAAATTCAGCAACAATAGCATCAACATTGTTTGCAGATTCCACTGCTACAGCATTAGAAAGCTGAAGTAGCCCCAATTTGGTTGAAGTCTTGTAACTGAGTAAAGACTCCTTTGCATTCCTAACAACATGGAATGTAGTAATGAGCATTGCATTCTTTGACTTAATCTCTGCAGTGAAAGTTCCAATCACTGGTAAGGCTACCTTTGAAGCATAGGCAGTGGCTTTGCCATTATAGTTTTCAAGCTTTGGGAACTGTTTTTTAAATTTTTCATAGTGGCACTCAGCAATGGTGTCAATGTTTGATCCAGTGTCAATGAGAATTTTGAGACAAATGCCAGCAATGTATACTATAGTCTCTGGGTTGTTTGGAAGATCATTCCATTCTGTGATTGCTTGTACTCCATAAATATAATCACATTCACTGTCATCTGAGACTGGTTGTAATGAAATGTTGTCTTGTATATTATTAACATTCTTGATTTGAGGTGCAATATTGTGTTTGCCACCTCGACTCCTATGACTTGATCCTCGTACATTGCTTTTATTTATTGATTGTGGTTTCTTTAGTGCGGAACGACACATAGCACCAAAATGACCTAGTTTTCTACACTCATAGCACTTCTTACCTTGTGCAGGACAAACATTATCTTGGTGTGGGTAGTCTCCTCCACAATTGTAACAATTATTGACAACCTCTGATGTGAGTCGTTGTGACTGCTTGAGTCTTGTTCCATGACTCCAGTTGTGATGTGGTTCTCGGCTCAATTTAATGTTAGGTTTGGCATGATATCTTCTATGATCATGGTGTACTCCCTGAACCTTACATACTTCATGACTGTTAGTAACAGTGGCAGAACCGTTGTTGGCACTGCACTCCATGGCACGAGCATCACGTGCAGCATCTTCCATTCGACGAGCCATATCCAGTATCTTGGTAAGAGAACTTTCATCATCAACAAGTTCTAGAGCTCTTCGACGAGACGTGTAGATGTGCATGTTTCAATTATTTGCTGTTTGATTTCTTTGTCAACATCAGCAAACTCACAATGGGTTGCCAAACCCTGCAGACGTGTATGGTATTGATCAACAGTTTCATTAGAGAGTTGTTTCGCTCTCCTGAAATGCATAATTTCCATAGCAGTATTTTGCCTTGGTTTGAAATGCTCAGTTAATTTGGCCTTGGCAGTGTCATAATCTTTGGCACCACCAGTGTCTTTCAGTGTATCAAAGATGTCACAAACTCTATCACCTGCATAATGAAGTAGAAAGGCACGCTTTCTTTCAGCACTTTTGATGTCAGAAACTATCAACAAATTTTCAAACCTTTTAAGCCATTTGACCCACCTCTGTGACAGGTTTGTCTGGTCACAGTCAGGATCAAATGCAGGAAACTGAGGTATATTGCCATTTTTACTGAATAAATGTAAACTTATCACTTAAATGTTTCTCAGAATATATAACACTTACTGCACTGTATATGTTATTTAAGAATTCACTGTAATTACTTTAATTTTGCAAAGCACACAGCATTTTAATGCAAAAGTTCACAACAGTGCACAACACAGCAGCAACTGATTTCTTACCTAGCCCTTGTGTACATGTGTTGTTACCCCTACTCACAGCAGCACAGCAGTTGTTAGCAGTTGGTACAGCAGTTGTTAGCAGTTGGTACAGCAGTTGGTAGCAGTTGGTACAGCAGTTGGCAGCAGTAGGCAGCAGTTGGCACAGCAGTTGGTTCACAGCCAATTAGGAAGTGATGTGGTGGAGGCTGACTCCATACACAACTTCAAGTGTAGTATGATAGAGCCCAATAGGCTCAGGAATCTACACCAGTTGATTGACAGTTGAGAGGCAGGACCAAAGAGCCAAAGCTCAACCCCGCAAGCACAATTAGGTGAGTACAGCGTGAAGAATTTTGTAGCACGAAGCGTCGTTTCGTAACCAAAACATCGGGTTTTGTACACTGCATCAAAGCGTCGTTTCGTACACAGCGTCGGCAGATTCCTCTATCACAGCAACAATCAGCACAGCTTGGGTAGCACACAGCATTGGCCAGCACACAGCAACGGCCAGCACATAGCAACGGCCAGCACACAACATGGGGCTGCATACAGCATCGGGTATGGTGCTCACAGCTCACAGCTTCTCCTTCCTCCTCCGGGGGCAAGACAGCATGCTCCTTCCTTGTGTTTTGTTGAGCAAATACCTGCGTTCCCAGTTCATCCTCGTTGCCAATGTGGTATCTGCGTATAGCTGAGATAGTCTTGGTAGTAAGGTTGATGTAAAGTCATTCCTGGTTACTGACTTTAATACTTATAAACGACTACATGACTAGAGCTCCCAAGCTGGTGTCGTCCTGTATGCTTTGTTTACCTTCTCTCCGGCGTCTAGCCGCCGCACATAGAAAACGGATGGTACCATTTTCTGTGAACATGACAATTATATATAAGTATCTACCTGTTTTATTCACCATACCTGTACAAATAAGCTGGTATGGTGCCCAAAGACCATAGTGGCCATCAGTAAACAACATGCCAAGTCGTGCAGACGACGCTCCTCTCTCACCAAAATGGCGGCTCCCAACCTACTCCTCTCGCTGTTATCTCACACTATACACACGTTATATGTAAGTATCTACATTTGTGTTCACCATAGCGAACCACTAAGCTGGTATGGTGAGTGCAGTCAATAAATGGTGGCCACACACAGTCAGAAGACAACGCCCACAACCCTCCCTCCACAGCCGTACTCCTTGCTCCTTCGAGCACAGCGCTAAATATCTCCACAATCAAGCTGTTATCAGAATCCTGGTCAGTTTTATCAAATTCAGGGGGCTTCAGTAATACTATCACTGCTAAATAATAGCAGTATCACTTATATTTTGGCATGTGTAGGCGATGCTGTGGTCACAAGCTGAACAGCGGTGCTGTGAGCTCGTGCTGCGTGCGCCAGCCTTGGTGGCTGGCTCAGTACTGACGCTCTCACACCCAAGAATGTTGGGCTGGATTTATTTTTTAGGTGGCATCTGGCAACTATCAGTCGTGGCTGTACTATAGCTGCCCCTATCCCAGGCGGGGCATTTAAATTATAGCGCTAGACACGAAATCATGTATAAATGATGTCCGCGGTTTCGGTTTTGTCACTGATATCATTTATATATGATATGCGCGGTTTGAGGGTTAAGCCAGGGTGCTTAAAGATTGCAAACTTTGCGATCCATTGTCTACCATATTTAATAAATCATTAGCAAGTGAAAGGACGACGACGTTTTGGTCCGTCCTGGACCATTCTCAAGTCAATTGTGTTGAGAGAAGTTGTTGTTGTTGTTTTAGATTCAGCTACTCAGACATAAAGCTTCAAGTAGCACGGGCTATGGTGAGCCCATAAGTCGAGGCTCTTTGGAGCCATTATCTGTATCAATGACTGATACTAGAGATCTGGGGATGGATGTGAGTCTTCAGTCCTGGAGGGTTGGCTGTACCAGTTATGGAGCTTGTGGGGTTAGTGTAGACCTCTAGGTCTTCCGTTTTTTCTTTGCCCGAGACTTTGGGTTAGTCATGCTGTCGTTGGAGTTTGGTGAGGTGGCCTCCATTAGGAGGTCTTGTACCGAGTAGGTGTCGTATTTGTGGTGCAGCGGTGGAGCTCCTACTAAGATTTCCTTGTTTGAGGAGTCCGTAACATCCGTAGGTGGTGTTTTCATCTTTCGCCTTGCAGTTTGTGGTAGACTCATGTGTCGTGGATTGGTTGTAGACGGTATTTCAGGAGAGTTGGTGATGATGTTAGTAGCATTTGTAGACAGCATGTCTGCTAGCGCAGCTTCTGAGATGGTGATGGTAGGAGCATTGGGAGCTGGAGAGGGAAATACCTCTGTTTGTGCCGCCCGGGTCATGGATGGTTCTGTGTTGAAATCGACCTCGTGGTCGTCCTGGTGTTAGTCGGAGTCGTAGTACAGGTAGTGAGACTTGCACCAGGGGCTATGATGGGGGCCAGGCCTTTGGCTATTTATATTGCGTTCAGTTCACTGACAAATTGGTGGTTGTCTGGTCTGACCAGCCTCTAATAAGACCAGGGATAATGCCTGCACGTGATGCAGGGGGCTGTGAAAGAGCCTGTGGGGCCTTGGGTCCCCCATTGTGAAGGCTGTGTCGCCTGGTGAGAGAAGGCACTTTTTGATAAGACCGGAAAGTCTTCTGGTCGGTTGGTGGGAGCTGAGGTGGTGGGTTGAACGCCTGGAGCTCTGGTTGTAGAGGTAGACGGGTTGTTTCTCTTGGATTCAAACTCTGTCATGATGCTTTCCTGTCTGCGGGGGCAGCGGTAGGAAGTTGTGGTGTGATTGCCATCATAGAGCAAATAACGATGGGTTGTTGCCTTACATATGGAGTAGTGATGGTCCAGTGCACACAGGCTGCACTTCTGGACAGGGTGCTGACAAAAGGAGTGTCACCCACCCCACCAACCACACCAGTGTGTTGGTGGGTTGGATGAACTCGTAGCACTTGAAGCACTGCTGGATCTTATAGTATCGTTCCTTTTTTAATTGGTGGGATTGTATTTGTAAGCCGAGGCAGTAGAAACCTTGTGTGGCAGCCTGGGTGGCAGCAGTTATGGTGGTGAAAGTACTCTTCATTGATGATTTTTCGGTGTTGCAGAACCTCTAGGTTGAATACACCCAGGTTCGGATTTTCTTCCTCGATATTGTCCATAATATTATGTTGCGGTCGGTCAGCGATCCATTGGCTGGCCCTGCTGGTAAAAACAGTTCTTCCGACCAGGAACTGACGTGGGAAGTGAGGATGTAGGTGGTGATCCTTGCGAAATATGGCATCGTTGGCCAAGAGTTTTTCTAGCTCTTCCTCACATGAAAAGAAGAGCACGAAATCATCACCATCCTGACTAACGTCAGTGGGTGTGATGCCGGTAACGTCCTTCAGGACCTTAAGAATATATCTTCTCCCGAAAGCATGACCGTCAAGGGGGTGTAGCTCTAACCTTTAGACGTTTGTGTCGCATTGTGTCCACACCCCGAGGGAGCCGGTCGGCCGGGCGGACAGCACGCTGGACTTGTGATCCTGTGGTCCTGGGTTCGATCCCAGGCGCCGGCGAGAAACATTGGGCAGAGTTTCTTTCACCTTATGCCCCTGTTACCTAGCAATAAAATAGGCACCTGGGTGTTAGTCAGCTATCACGGGCTGCTTCCTGGAGGTGGAGGCCTGGTCGAGGACCGGGCCGCGGGGACACTAAAAAGCCCCGAAATCATCTCAAGATAACCTCAAGATAACCCTCAACGGGTAGCAGTAGCAGTGTTTCGATGAGGGAAGGAGGCGAAGGCAATAAATAGGCAAGAGAGAGGTGAGGAAAAGGAAATCTTAGAGGAAACAATGCAAGGCAAAAGGTACGAAACGTAAGGTGTAATGAAGGGGATAGTAATATGAATAAGAAAGGGATTGTACGAAATAACAAGGGAAATAAAAAGAAAGAAAGAAACATAATTGGAAGGGTAAGCTTATGTTAGGTCACGTTTGTAATAAAATTTAGAACATTTGAGTATACACTGTGAAAGGGAAGAGTCAACTGCAACAAAGCCTGGACTCAAGTTCATGTTGGGTATGTTGTGTATCAGAGCCGATTCAATACGACGGCGTCTGTGTAGAGTAGAGGCAGGAAAGATTATTTTGAAGAATGACCAATCAACAGGATGATTAGAATCCCTAACATGATAGAAGAGAGCAGTGTTTGTGTCTGCAGACTTAACACTTCTTTTGTGTTCCTAAAGTCTGTCATTAAGTGTATTGGTAGTATTAAAAGTATTGGAGAGGACAAGACGAACAGGAAGTAGAGTAGACACCAGCAACATTAGAGGCAGGAGGAGAACTAGATCAAGTGTGAACTAGATTACTATGAAGTGTGTTAGTTTGTCAAAAGGCGAGCTTTATGTCAAGAGGACGAAGGTATTAGTATAAGTTTTGAGTTGAGATATGAAGGGAAGGCAGAGAGCACAGTGCTACTAGTGTTGGAAGCAGGTTTAGGATGAAAGAAATTTCATCCAAAATTTCTGAGATTTCTTAAATTTCATGCCACGTCCTTGCAAGTTGACGATGGTTTTCTAACAGTATGTCAACATCAACGCTTTCTGTCTTCTTCTCTTCCCAGTGATCTATGCAATATCCTATTTCCCATTGCATTTGACACTGCTCATCTCTCCTCTTCCCACCACTACTCTCCATAACACAACAAGCTTCAACGCCTGATTTCCAACGGTCCTTGGACTAAATACTTTCTCTCTGACTGTGTTTCCAACCTTTCATCTTCCCCTCTTTCTAAGCACCAACAAGAACTGCTCGGACTTGGTCTTTCTTTTGCTACTTCCCCTGGCCCACGAAGTGGCATTGACCTCATTAGTTCCTTTGACAAGTTTGTCAATTCTAACTCCAGTACTCTTTCGGACCTGTCGGCCTTTAGAGGGGCCCTTATCCCGGTTCTCGAATGCCTGTTTTCTAAAAATTATCACCTTCCTCGTCGATTCCAGCTTGCCCTTGCCTCCCTGAAATCTAACAACTCTATTCTTATCCTTCCTTCCGACAAAGGCAATTCGGTGGTTATCCTTTACCGTGAGGACTACCTCCAGAAAGCAGATGTCTTGCTCTCTGACTCCTGCACATAACCCCTCTGACTTTTCACCCTTTGGATCGCCTTACAACTTCCTTTAACCGCAAACTAAGACAGCTCTCTAGTCTGTGTCTTCCTGACTTCAGTCTACTTAAACGTTTCCGTGTCATCTGCCCTTCTCTTCCTTATTTCTATGGTCTACCTAAGACTCATAAACCTGGTGTTCCTCTTCGTCCTGTCATTTTTTCGCGGGGCTCTGTCGGCTATCATCTTGCCTCCTGGCTCGCTAAAACTCTGACGCCTTACCTTGGCACTTTTTCTCCTGCCCACCTTCGTCTCCCTCAGGACTTCATAGAAAGATTGCGCCTGCAGCCCTCTTTAAAGATACTTAGTCTTGATATCGACTCAGTTCATAAATGTTCCCCTCGACGACGTTCTCTCTTTCCTTAGACAGAAGGCGACTAAGGGCCTTCTTCCTCTCCCGCTTCCCACTGACGTTTATCTCGAACTCATTAGACTCTGTATTGACTAACTCTCTCTCTTTCAACGATAAATATTACTCTCAAGCTTTCGGTGTCCCTTTGGGTTCCCCTCTCTCCCCAGTTCTTGCCAATTTCTACACAGAATACTTTGAAACTATTCTTCTTCCTTCTATTGATACTCGTTCCTCTCTCTGGCATCGCTTTGTTAAAGACATTTTTGCTTTATGGCCTCTTGACCTTAGTCTTTTCCAGCCTTTCCACTCCTCTCATAACAATCTGGCTCCTTCTATCCATTTCAAAGTTGAATGGGAATCTAATTCCCTCCTTCCTTTTCTTGAACGTTCACGATCACAGTTCTGTGTCCGGGTTCTCTTTCTCTGTCTACCGCAAACCCATGCATAGTGACATGTTTATTCACTTTTTTTCCTACCATCCTCCTTCTATTAAAAAAAGTGTCCTCGTCTCTCTCTTCCCCCACCCTCTACGCATTAGCGACCCTCAGTTTCTTGATTCTGAAATTGCCTTTATCTACAAATCATTCTCTCGCCTTGGTTACCTTTCGCATTTTATCAACTGCCTATTCTCAAGCTAAACGAAATTTCTTTGGAAGCTTTGGAGAATTTCTTTGAAGATCACTGGAGGCGTTCCAGTGACTTTATATCCATTTTCTAGTACAGCGACCAAAACTGAACTGCATAATCTAAGTGGGGCCTAACAAGAGCATGATATAACTGACGAAAAACACCAGGTGTCTTGTTACTAATGCTTCCATAAATAAATCCCAGTGTCCTATATGCCTTATTACTAACATTTATGCATTGATTTTTTAGTTTTAAATTCTTACTAATCATAACTCCCAGATCCCTTTCGCAATCAAACTTCGCAATCTCAACACCATCTAGCTCGTATCTACTACCTCTATCATCATTACCTAGACTCAAAACCATACATTTGTCAACATTAAACTGCATCTCCTAATGTTTTGATCATTTCAAAAACCAATTTAGATCGTCTTGAATTTTTTTCCGTGAGTCTTTTTTCCGTGTTTATTTCCCACCGATTTTTGTATCATCGGCAAATTTGCAAATATTGCTGCTCAAACCTGAATATAAAGCATTTATATATTATGAATAACAGTGGTCCCAGGACAGAGCCTTGACACACTATACTTAAAACATTTTGCCACTCAGACTTATCCCCATTTATACTAACACTTTGTTTCCTTTGGTATAGCCATGCCCTAATCCAACTTAATATAGAACCCCCCATACCATATTTTGTTAATCAATCTTTAATGTGGTACAGAATCAAAAGCTGTTTTGCTAAAGTCAAGGTACACAACATTACAAATCCTACCATTATCAACTGCCTAACTATGCTGGTATAGACACAGAAATCACAATTGCATGATAAATCAAATGAACAAATCCACAAGGGCATTGATGAGGGTTCGAACTTACTCCCGGGATGTTCACAGACGTGCCATAGTCAACTGTACCACCACATGTTAAAATAATTGCAACCTGATCTGCATGTCAGGCACTGATCCTCACTTGGATCCCGAAGCTTCGCGATCCTATACAGTTAATCCTTTCCTTCGAGATCGTGGTACAGTTGACTAAGGCGCATCTGGGAACATCCCGTGCGTAAGTTCCAACTCTCATCAAGGCCTTTCTGGATTTGTTCTAAGGATGCAATAATCATATGGCAAATTTGTTAAACATGAATGGCCAATAGTAAAACCATGTTGTGAATCATTTATTGATCTATGTTGTTCGAGATAAAGACGAATGGTATTTGCAATTATCAATTCAAGCAACTCTGCCACAAAAGACATGTAGCTAATTGACCGAAAGTTTGACGCAAGTGATCTATCTCCGTCCTTGATAATTAGTTCATACATGAGCAACCTTTCACAACTCTGGCACTCTGACAGGCAGGTCTGAGGGGTGAAGGATAGCGGTGAGACGAATGCAGGTCTGAGGGGTTAGGGATTAAGTGAGAGGCCTGCAGGTCTAAGAGGTGAGGGATGGTTGTGGGAGGGATGCAGGTCTGAGGGGTGAGGGATTAAGGGCGAGGCATGCAAGTCTGAGGGGTGAGGGATGGTGCTAAGAGGCATACAGGTCTAAGGGGGTCAGGGGTGGTGGTGAGAGGCATGCAGGTCTGAGGGGTGAGGGATGGTTATGAGGGACATGCAAGTCTGAGGGGTTAGGGATTAAGGGCGAGGCATGCAGGTCTGAGGGGTGAGGGATGGTGGTGAGAGGCATGCAGGTCTGAGGGTTGAGGGATCGTAGTGAGAGGCATGCAGGTCTGAGAAGTGAGGGATGGTAGTAAGAGGCATGGAAGTCTAAGGGGTGAGGAATGGTAGTGAGAGGCATGCAGGTCTGAAGGGTGAGGGATGGCAGTGAGAGGCATGCAGGTCTGAGGGGTGAGGGATCGTAGTGAGAGGCATGCAGGTCTGAAGGGTGAGGGATCGTAGTGAGAGGCATGCAGGTCTGAGGGGTGAGGGATGGTGGTGAAAGGCATGCAGGTCTGAGGGGTAAGGGATGGTGGTGAGAGGCATGCAGGTCTTAGGGGTAAGGGATGGTGGTGAGAGGCATGCAGGTCTGAGGGGTGAGGGATCGTAGTGAGAGGCATGCAGGTCTGAAGGGTGAGGGATCGTAGTGAGAGGCATGCAGGTCTGAGAGGTGAGGGATGGGGGTGAGAGGCATGCAGGTCTGAGGGGTGAGGAATGGCGGAGAGGCATGAGGGTTTGAAGGGTGAGGGATGGCAGTGAGAGGCATTCAGGTCTGAGGGGTGAGGGAAGGCGGTGAGTGGCATGCAAGTCTGATGGGTGAGGGATGGTGGTGAGAGGCATGCAGGTCTTAGGGGTAAGGGATGGTGGTGAGAGGCATGCAGGTCTGAGGGGTGAGGGATGGTGGTGAGAGGCATGCAGGTCTGAGGGGTGACGGATGGGGGTGAGAGGCATGCAGGTCTGAGGGGTGAGGGATGGGGGTGAGAGGCATGCAGGTCTGAGGGGTAAGGGATGGTGGTGAGAGGCATGCAGGTCTGAGGGGTGAGGGATGGGGGTGAGAGGCATGCAGGTCTGAGGGGTGAGGGATGGGGGTGAGAGGCATGCAGGTCTAATGGGTGAGGGATGGTGGTAAGAGGCATGCAGGTCTGAGGGATGAGGGATGGCAGTGCGAGGCATGCTGGTCTGAGGGTTGAAGGATGGGGTGAGAGGCATGCAGATCTGAGCGGTGAGGGATGGGGGTGAGAGGCATGCAGGACTGAGGGATGGGGGATGGGGGTGAGAGGCATGGAAGTCTGAGGGGTGAGAGATGGCAGTAAGAGGCATGCAGGAATTGCAATGAGAGACATTCAGGTCTGAGGAGTAAGGGATGACAGTGCGAGGCATGCAAGTCTGAGGGGTGAGGGATGGGGGAAGAGGCATGCAGGTCTGAGGGATGGCAGTGAGAGGCATGCAGGTCTGAGGGGTGAGGGATGGAAATGAGAGGCATGCAGGTCTGAGGGATGGCAATGAAAGGCATGCAGGTCTGAGGGATGGCAATGAGAGGCATGCAGATTTGAGGAGTGAGGGATGGAAATGAGAGGCATGCAGGTCTGAGGGATGGAAATGAGAGGCATGCAGGTCTGAGGGACAGCAGTGAGAGGCATGCAGGTCTGAGGGGTGAGGGATGGCAATGAGAGGCATGCAGGTCTGAGGGGTGAGGGATGGCAATGAGAGGCATGCAGGTCTGAGGGGTGAGGGATGGCAATGAGAGGCATGCAGGTCTGAGGGGTGAGGGATGGCAATGAGAGGCATGCAGGTCTGAGGGGTGAGGGATGGGGAGAGAGGCATGCAGGTCTGTGGGGTAAGGGATGGTAGTGGTAGGCATGCAAGTCTCAGGGGTGAGGTATGGTAGTGAGAGGCATGCAGGTCTCACCTGAGGTAGCCGTTGCACCATGACAGCCGGAAGACACGGTACTGGGTGGCAGAATATATACCGGGAGTCGACGCCGATGATTTGTCAGCTGAAGCACCGTTGGTCACCCTTCTGATGATACTGTTGCCGTTGGCCTGCAGCACTGTCAGTTATTGAGAATTTCATGAGTCAACTTCTGCAGTGTTTGCACTCCTTATATATTCATTATTACAGCAAGCTAGAATCTTATCATTTCGTTTCTATTTGCATTTCATCCTACAATAGAAAAGATTTATTTAACAATCAAAGTAGTTATAACTTGATTAATTTTTCAAGATAAAAATTTCCGTAATATAGAAGCAGATAGAGATCAGGAATTTTTATACGTGGATTTTTACTTCGCCCTGACATCAAGTGCATGCAATATTAACACTTTGTAATGGCTGATGGCTTCAACAAAGACAGTTTGAGTTTAGTTAATGCGAGAGCAGTGTTTACTTGCCCAGGGTGCGCTAGGTCGAGAAAGGATCCTGATGTGGGTTGATCCTGATCAACAGGCCTAGATGGTTCATATGCACACATGTAGGGTGAAACGAGACAAATAATGAATTGATTTTGAGAAACGGTTGGGCAGTGTCATGCCGACCCGACCTCTGGGGGCCAATTCGAGAAATCTGATTTTTAAGCAATTGGGTTAGGGCACAAGTCGCGCGGTATGGGCCTGGCTTGATTGTGGGGTGGGGTGGTGGCCTGTACACCCAGATCCTGTTGCCCTCATTACCGCCAATACCCCCCACCCCCCACCAGCTCCCCCTCCCGGGCAAGCCCACAGCCTGAGCTCAAAAATTCGTTATTTGGCCCCGGGGTGTTACATGAGTACTAAGACATTAATAGGGGGGGGGGGCCCTTCTTATGAATGGTTCAGAGGGTGAATGTTTAATGGATTAAAACAAAAAACACATAGTTGAAAAGGAAAATAGAAGTTTTGGGGGTATTTTAATGATGCGAGTAAGTATGTGTGTGTGTGTTTATGCAAATAAAATATATCTGTTTCTAATTCCTGCTAACAAATGCATCTGAAATAAAGGGTTTCCACCCTACATTTGGTAAGATTTCAATAATCAGGTAAAACAAATAATCAGGTGGAAAAATAAATGGGAACAATAATCGAGTTATATTTTGTGCTAGCTGCCCTAGATATATGTCTCAATTTCTTTAGATTCTGTTTCAGAGAAAACATCTTCACGGGCGGCCATTTCCGTTTTTGTCGAGGGGAGAACTAAGATAATTGAAAGAAAAAAAATACGTATGCAAGTTCCAATTTATGTCCAAACACTGCTCAGTTACAAATGATTAGTTCATCTTAACAAAAAATATGCTTAGCACGTATGCTTTTCAATATATGTATTATTAAGATCAATAGGGGGATTATGGAACAGTGTAATATTTCTCGTGTTTTTATCCAAACATATGGAAACAAATATTTATTTTTAATTCAGAGGAAAGAACATTATCAATTATTTTTCAAAGGAAAGAGCATTATTCATTATCAGAAAGAACATAATTCATTCGCTCAGTATTAAACCCAGCATTCCCCACTGGCAAATTAAAAAAAAAATATTAAAAGTATTTGTGTACGTCTGGTACCATACTACTTGTGTAAAGGAGAAAATGTAGAAGTTTATCTCTCAAAATGTTTGGTAATATGTTTATTGTTTGTGATGTGTTTATATGTATGTATTAACACGATGTACTGAACAGGGTGAGAATAGCTTGAGCTACCTCATCCCTTTGTGTGTATTTTACCTCAATAAACTTATTTCAATTTCAATATCAATTTTCATCGTTGGTTTTATTTAGCAAACTACAATAATATATGGCATTACACACACATACACACCTGCAATAATATATGGCACTACAATATATACAACCACATTAATATTAAGCTATTTTTCGGGCAACACCCGAGGTTAGTTTTAATGGCCCATGGAGGCAGCCGTGGGTTCCAAATTGCTTTTAATGCGTGTACCCTACATGCCAACTCCACAGATTAAGCGAAGACCACCCAAACTGGTGACTGGCCAGTGGCCTCGCATAGATAACTACCAGTACAGGTACTTGCCAGCGACAAGCTGCCCTCTGGGACAATTTTAAGTAGTTATCCCCGGGGGTTTCCCATTAAAAAAAAAATTGTGCTCTACGTCAGAGCCCTAGGTATCCATACACAATTCCCAACAGTCTCACACCACCTTGCTGCCAGCCCACACATCACCAGATGGCTCCCAGCCCAACCAAATGCACTACAACATTGGTAAGCATACCCACGCCGAGTTTTAACTGTTGTTGTTTGTGTTCAATACTTAAAAAAAAAACACATGGCAAGACTTTATGTCTTTAATTCTTTGAAAATATGAGTGCTTTTTTGTGATATACATGCTGCATATTTGCCATATTAAAGGGGGATTTTTTTTACACACAGCCATTCACCATGCCACAAGCCCGGGCTGTGCATTACCCGCCAATGAACTCTGGAGCAGCAATTTGGACCTATAGCCAAACCCGTGAGTCTGGTCTCCCGACTTATTCAGCGATTGTGACGACCCTGAATCGCCACCCATGCCCCAAACTCCACAGTACTCAGGCATGCCTCCTGATTTTGATCCTCGACTATCAAGAACCTGCTGCTATAAACGTAAGTTATTATTGTTATTATAATTATTATTATTATTATTCACATTATCATTGCCGTTATTGCAAAAAAATACAGAGACTCAAAATATTATATTCACACCTCTTTTAAAAGCGGCCACCCACAGCTATAGCATGTGATTCTTTTGTCTTCCCCAGGGCAACCATATCAGGTGCTAATACAATGACAACGACATCAGCAGCAGGCCGCCCAGCCTACATCGCCCAACTCGCCAGTCGACATGCAAGTTGGGTCTCCTGACATGTTCAGCGCAATGCCCGAGTTTGAACAGGCGTTCTCACCCAAAGCACCCCCATACTTGGCTGACGATGACAATTCCGACCCCGACCCACCAGTGAGAACCCGCTGCTACATGGGTTTTCGCGTAGCGTAAGTTATGTTTGTTAATTATTATTATTAATATTATTATTATTATTATTATTGCAAGTGAGAGCTAGAGCTAGAGCGAGAGCCAGAGCAACAGAGAGAGCGAGAGTCAGAGAGAGTATGAGTGAGAGTGCTAGTGCGAGCATAGGCGAGACCCTGAACAACAGCCAGAGTGTGAGTAGAGCAATAGTACAAGCGCGAGTGAGAGCCAGAGCAAGAGTGGGGAGAGCAAGTGAGAGCAGCAAGAGAGGAGAGAGAGAGAGAGAGAGAGAGAGAGAGAGAGAGAGAGAGAGAGAGAGAGAGAGAGAGAGAGAGAGAGAGAGAGAGAGAGAGAGAGAGAGATCATATAGGACCTCTTAAAAGACCATTCCAACAGCAATTGTATTGTTGTCCCCCTCTCCCAGGACTGCCATATCGGACTCTAATGCAACGACAACGTCAGCAACAACAAAAGACCACACCCAGCTTGCCCGTCGACATGTGTGCTAGATCCCCCGATTTATTTGGCAGTTATAGCAGCGACCAGTCAACATTATCACTTCGGCGTGGGGGACAGCATAGGGAACGTGAGTATTTTTTTTTTTTTTTGCATTTTAAGTCATCTCAATTGTGCCACTCTCTATCTCAAAAAAAATAAAGACTGGCAATACCAATATTAATGTTCATTTTATGACATCTCAATCAACACACACACACACACAAACTACATACAGTACTGATAATAATACCTCATTTTTTTTTTTTTGCAGACGCCGACAGTGACGCCTCATCGTCAACCTCCCCCAGTGTCGACCCATCGCCGAACGCACCAGACTCATCACCCAACACTCCCCCAGAGTCGCTCGACTCCACCACCTCCTCCTCCTCGGGATATTGAAATTGTGAACATTATTTGCAATTTAAATGGGGCTTACACATGCTTATCATTTAGTGTGCCAGAGCACGTGCAGGGTGATCCAGAGGCTCATTTATGAGCATATCATGCGTTTCTCTTTAATTTCGTCAATGGGTTATTCACTTCAGAACATCCCCAAAACCTCGTCTTTCCTGATTTCAAGTTTGCGGTGCGGAGGCTCAACGTAGAGCCCAATGATGATTTTGATCCGGTAATGCGTACCATAACTCAAGAGGAAGTAGATCAGCTGGTTAATTTCTGGGCCGATGAGATAGATAACAAACTCGAGGAGTTACTAGGGGAACAGGAAGTGTCAAGTGTGGGGATAGTCAATTTCGGGGTTTTACATAAACGTAAGAGCTCATAGAGCATCCGATTCGTCTACATTCATTCGTAGAATACCCAGCCAAATTACACGGCAAAGGCCATGTATTCAATTCTAATGGGGAAGCCAATATCTGTCTTATGCAGTGCATCGCGGTGCATAAGTATCTTGCCCACGGGTTCCGTTATCAAGTAATAAAAAACCAAGCCAAATCAGGGCGATGGTGCCGCTGACAAGTAAGATGAAGTAGTGACATAGGCACGCCAGTATCTTTCGATGACATCGCAAAAGTCGAAGATTTAAACTAGTCTTCTATATGTATTTATGTTCTGACAAAAGGAGATAATGGCCGTCATTACATTAGTTTGGCTAGAAAAGGCCGTGGGAATTTTAAGGATGTCATATCTTTACTTATGCTGGAAGGTCAACATTTAGCTCTCATCAAGGACTTTGGAAAATATGTGCGTAATATGAGGTCTCATTCAGAAAACAACCCAGCTAATCATAAATTCTGTCACTCTTGCTTAATTGTCCTCCCACCCCATCAAATGCTCGGGCATGAAGCAACTCGCGAGGTCAAACGAACGTTGCATTTTCCTCCCGCAGAAGAGAAAATAGTTTAAACATTTTGGGCTTGCGTACGGGCCAAGCCACACATGTTACTTCGATTTCGGATGCGCCCTGCAAAAGGATAGGCCACAGGGCATGATAGAAACATGACTCAGAGTAGTTGCATATGCTTACATAATCATAGACTGTCGCTATCATATCGTCGAAGAAGATTTCTACCTCGGGCCTAATTCCGCAACCCATTTCATTAATCAATTATCCGCTTTGTGGGCCAGAATTGTATGTGATCAGCCATATTACCATCTGCAAATGTCGGCACAGCATAAGGAGGATTACAGGAGTCAGACCAGGTGCGAGATATGCGACGAACCATTCGGGGCAAAAATATGCACCGCGATCATTCACGGAGAGAACATAATTACTAAGCCGCCCTATGCTCTCGCTGCAATCTCCTGTGCAAAGAAGTTTACAAATGCTTGCACACATTTTCACATAATGTGGCGTATGATTTAGGGATTTTGTTAAACGAGTTAGGAAACTTGCCCAATCGTAACGTAGACATGTACAAAGACAGGTATAAACTTATGAAAGTTGACACTGAATTTCTTAGATTTATGAATAGCTTAGTCTTGCTCAATGGGTCATTAGCCAAATTAGCCAAGGAACACATCAGCAGAGGCAAACCTATATGGTTCACTCTCGCCATGTTAGATACAATCCCTGCCAAGGCACATAATTTATTGTTAACTGGCAAGCAATCGTTTTGTTATGATTACGTATCAAATTGGGACCTATTAAGTGAACCGCAGCTTCCCCCTCGAGATGCATTTTTCAATACCTTAACACAGGAAGAGCTTCCTGATGAAGAATACAAACAAGCACTAGAGGTCTTTAAATTAGCAGTGTCGCAATATCGGTGAATATATTGTCTTGTATTTAAAGATTGGTACTGGCATTTTGGCCGACATTTTCACGGTGTGGCGGCGCACTGTTACATCTTTATAGATTAGATATTGCATATTACCTCTCTTTACCCAGTTTTGTGTGGAATGCCTTCATGTTCAAAACTAAGGTGGCGCTAGATCCAATATCAGACCCTAGAATGTATGACCTCATTCGCAGGAATTTGAGAGGATGTTTCACCTCAGTTGTACAGCAATTGACTACCGCCAAGAACCAATACACGGGGACAGGGTCTAGCGAGGATGGAACCCACATCTCTTATCTCGATTTTAATTCACTCTATGCAACGTACATGAGTGAAAAGCTCCCCACTGGCGGATTCCGTTGCCTAACTGATGCCGAATGCAATGAAATGCTATTGTGAGGTTTGAGAAATATCGACTGCGATCAAGAGCGTGGTTATTGGATTTTGTGCAATACTAAGCAAATTTCCCCCGACGTTGCTAGATACACTGACGACTTGCCATTAATTTTAGCTCACGCCGACATTGAAACAGAACAACTGTCAGAATACAGTAAGTCGATCCTAGTTGCAGAAATTCGCAAGCTGCCGCGCAGTAATCGGAAACTCATTGCCACCCATGAGGCACAGAAAAACTATTTAATTAGTCTAGATTTGCTACAGCTGTTAATGCGCCTAGGGGTGGAAGTTTTGCGCGTGCACACTACCTTTGAATTCGAGTAGTGGGGCACACTTCAATTCCTTCGTAGATAGCAATATTTGCAAGTGCGCAAACTCAACCTGTGCAATTAAGGCTAAAGCATTTAAACTTGTAAATAACGCAATGTACGGCAAATCTTTTGTGAATTTGCAGTGTTATTCCAATAAATACTACTTAACCCACAACTCACAAACAGTTCCTCAAACACACGTGAGACCTGTTTTTCAAGCAAGTGACTTTGCTGAGTGAGGACCGCATCCTATGCACAACCCGCAAAGATTCGTTTACTATCAATACTCCCACATATCTAGGCTTTCAAATTCTTCAAATAACTAAAAGGCTGCTATATTCCTTTTGGTACAATACGGTCAAAGTGAAATATGGCGACAAGACAAAACTGCTCTACACACACAGACTCGTACATTATTCAGCTTACTTGTAGAGATGCATTTGAAGAGCTTAATAATGCCCTGCTCATATGCCACATTGATTTTAGCAATTTCCTCGAAGATCATTCTCTATATTCAATCGCGCGAAAGAGCAAACTAGGTCTTTTAAAGTCTGGAGTAGGGTTTAAAATTATAACTCAGCTCATTGCCCTCAAGCCAAAAATGTACTCGCTAGTGACACTGGATAAGTGACACATTTGCAGATGCAAGAGGATCACACATCAGCAAGCTAGGCTAGAGCACTTATCTTTCATAGATGCCCTTGAAACAAGCACAAGTCAGAGGTTTGTAAATAGGTCTATAAGAAATGTAGGTGGGAAAATGTGCACATGCGTTACTGTCAAGAGAGGCTTATTTGTGTTCGATGATAAGCGATATGTAATAAGCCCCACCGTTTCACTCTCGCATATGGGCACCCTGATATTCCATACAATCCTGAGGATGAGGAGGCGGTCATTAGTGACTTGGAGATGGATGTGGTCGTAGAAGAAAATGTGGTGCAAAATATGCCCCCTGTTGGAGAGCGCTAATACCCACTTTTCAATATGTGGGCCATGAGAGATTCTCTGGCCCAAAGCCTATTCCCAAACTTGCGGTGAAATATACTCGCTCCTCTGTATTAAAAAAAAAACTGTTTGCATTCTCACGACATTAGTGTGTAGGGGAGGCTTTTATTATTAATTATTATTATTATTAACTATAATTATTATTAACTATTATTATTAATTATTATTATTATTAATTTATTAATAATTTTAATTAATTATTATTATTAACTTCTTATTATTAATTATTATTATTATCATGCGAAAGATTTTGCTGGCCTATAGATCTAAGCTTGTAAATATGTATATATTATGTTTGTTTCAATAAACAAAAAAAAGAGTTGAATGTATTTTGTTTTCTTTGCTGCGCTTAAGCTTGCATATATGCCTATATTATTGTTTCAATAAAAAATAGAAAATGAGTGTTTTTGTATATATCCCCCACTTCATCCTGTGTTCTTTTTTGTTATCCCATATATATAAACGTTCCACAATGCACATATTAATCAATAGAGACTGCACTAAACATGGAAAGACCCAATGAGATAATATCCCAAGCCCATCTTAACATCTTCAGGGAACCATGTCAGATGATAATAGAGGGTTATTCAAAGGCGGGGAAATCATTCTTATGTAAGAGACTCATGCAAACGTACCATGAAACATTCTCTCGCATAATTATATGTGGTGGGGGATATTCTGAGTTGATGATCAATCCACAAATTAATAGAAAAATTATTGCCCATTCGAGCATTATTGATCCTTTGGATGAGCAAATGGATAATTCCCCATTGCTGATAATAATCGACGATCTCTTTACTGAAAGCACAAATTAAAAAATTGTTTCCAATATTTTCACCAGGGGGCGTCATCATAACATCTCTGCCATATTGATCACGCAAAGTATATTTTTCCCTGGAAAATATTCTAGGAACGTAAGCCTAAATACTTCTCATTTCTTATTAGTCAAATCAAGAGACCTTCTCAAATTGAGACCTTAGGACATCAGTTATTTGGGAAACATGATTCAAACAATTATTCCAAAAAGTTTTATTGAAACCGAACTAGTTTTCATTTAATGCATTTTGTTGGAAATCTGGAGCCCTTGCCCCCTTAAACACACCTATTCGAAGTTTTTACTGAAAAACAACATTTTGGCAGGAAGCATGAAGGAAATTAATAATGCACTTAACAATGAAATGGCCAATATATTGTCAAGCAAGGAATTGTTCTTTATAGATAAAGCTTATAAGAAGCTTTATCCAAAATATGGGACGACGTATATAAAATACGATTCAAGCTATAATCCCAATAAATTTAATGCCGTATACAGCGATGCCATAATGTCGTAGTTCCAAAGACCGGGTGAAGAGGAATATAATATGGTTTGCTGAATTTCGCTATCGTTTGGACGTGCAATAGGGAAGGTAATAGGCGCCGGGACCGGTGAGGATTCTGTCATATATTTAATCAGGGGTATAAAATATGAGGCCAGCAAGGAAACGGATTTATGTGCCTACCCACCACCGCCGAGAGGAATGATGGATACTTTGTGAATTTATTGCGACAAAATTATGCCTACGAGTTATGGTGATCATTTGGTTAATATACTGGATGTTGTCTCTTTAAATGGGGGCAGGTGGGGCAATAAAAAGTTATATAAACCTCAGAATACTTCAATTGTTGACAGTGTGAGCATTACAATGGCGGATCAAGAAGGCAATCCTGTTAATTTCAATGCGCAAGGCTGCACAATAGCAGTGTTGCATATATGGCCGGCATTGGGGGTTATATAATTGAGCGTTGAAGCCTGCAATCTTCATTACCTCGTATCTAGTTGCAAAATGTGCGTCGATTTTACCCCGCCGTCAGTGGACGAGTTATTAATACTCCTAGCGCCCCCGTTTCTGGAATAGGGGGCGGTTTAGGGGATATCCGCATTTTTAACAGTACTAGGCGCCAGGTGCGTGGGGTGTGGGATTTTTAGTTTCATAACTGGACTGGCGAAACGAGCGGCGCCATTCTTGATGAGAACCTTGGTTCCAGCCACATTGAGTATGAGCCAGGATGCCATGCAAGACATAAACAGCGAAGAACGCATATTGAAACAGTCGCTCAAATATCGAGGCTTAGAAACATTGAAAACTTTCGGCAAACCGAAAGATTAAGAAGACAAAAAGAAAAAAAAATTGTTCAGGAAAATCGACGGGGGAAATGATAATGACGTGTTTGCTTAATACTGAATAACTCTCGAAACAGCTATTGACAAGATAGCATGAGGGGTTGCAAGTACCACTGGGGAATTATGCCACCACAATAACCGATGCCTTTCCAAAGCCATTTTCTGCTAGGATGGTAGAGGCTACATTAGCCTTCTGTCAAACCATTGACGTTTTGCCAGTATATTCTGGGAGTAATAAATTTAGAGATATGCATCTCGCATTTAACATTAAAGGCGTGAATGGCCACTTTCTAGATATGTCGTCATTGGGTTTAGAACTATCCCTAGCCTTAACAGGCGAAGATGGAGCTAATGCGATAAGGGATACAGAAAACGCAACAATTGGTAATGGTCTATCACAGACTTTATTCAAATTTATAGTGGTGTATTTCAACGAGATTGTGGTTGAAACTAACTCTCTATTCTCATACTGAAGTTATATAAAGCTGCTGACTACTATTTCGGGGTGTGAAGCTGAGATATTGGAAAAGTAGTGCATTTCTTTAAAGGTGATGACCCTAGCAGATTTTCCGATGGTTATTTCGCTGCAATGACTGAAGAACGGAAGCAGCAAATGACAGATGAAAACAACAGGTGTGCACACATGCTTTAAATTATTGGTGGATGTTACTACATTTAGCGAATATGTTCTGGATAATATGGACGTGAGCATTCACCTCGAGCTGAACCCTGATAAATAGATTATTCATAGTGAAAGGGATAATGAGAACTTTAAATGCCATATTTAAATGGTGAGGTTGTGGATAGATCGCATAATGCCATACCCCGGCTGGCTTAACGGCTATCAATAAGGCATTGATACAAAATAACACCCCAATAGCATATACATTTGACAGACCTCTATTAAAGACGTATATACTGGGCACAGGACAGCGAACAATTACAATGGATCAGCCCTGGGGAACCGTAATTCCCGAGTGATTATATATGATTATAGTAGATATGGAGGCAATGTCAGGAGGCTATACCCAGAACCTGTTATATTTTGAGAATTGTCAGCTCGCGAGCGTATTTATAACTCTGAATAGCACTAATTTATTTAATATCGCTTGCGCCTTTCCACACAACTGCACAAAATAATATTATACGACGCTACAAGCTTTAGGGTTCGATAATGCCCACACGCTATACTATGACGCATTTGTTAATGGGGGCACTATACTGGCTTTTAATTTACAACCCGAAACTATAAAGGATGCAATGCCCCTGGAAGTATCTGGTAATCTGAGAATTAGTCTAGAATTCAAAATACCAGTGGTGGGAAATAAAGTCATTTTGCTTTATGGCGGCTCCACTGGCGTCCTGAAAATTAATGTGGAACACCGAATAGTCTGTGATACATGAGCGTAATACTATGAATTGTCTGGAAATTAAGACGCGCTGAATGGGGTGTTGGGCCAGGAGGTGCAATATCTGGGATGTTATCTTGACAATGACGCAAGAAAAATGTTGACAAATCTATGACCACCCCGTGATATTTATAATTAATACACTAGACGCCGCATCAGCAGATACAATGGGTCATTGGGTAACATTTTATATTTTCAAAGCAGCGACTAAGACAGAAATTGTCATTCTGGATAGTTTGGGAAACCCAAGAATTGAAACGTATTCAAAATATTTTAAGGTTATACTGAACAGCTTTGAAAAATATGATTTGCACATATTCAATGACTGAAACAGCAGCTAGAAACTTATTTCTGCGGGAGCTATGCGATATACTTTGCTTACTATATATCCCATCTTGGGGTGGAAAAGTGCTTCTCCAGCAGTGCCTGTGGAGGACGCCCCTGGGCCTTTCCCAACAACGCCAACAGCAGAGCCCGAAGCTATGGAGGTTTCGGGCTGCAACATGGCGGTTGTGGCGAAGAGTGGTGAGATGGCCCTGAAAACGAAAGCTTCGACCGAGTTGTTGATGAAGGACGCTGTGAAGCCAGCAAGTTGCTCCACTGAGGACTGCAAAATCACCTGGGAACGGCCTGCACCTGAGGCCCATCGGACTTGGCTATCTACGCGAGGCCGATGCAGGAGGATGACCCCATGACAAGAGGAAGAACAAATGCGAGACTTACCCCCAGCCATCTACCTCAGGATATGTACTGCCGACAGGATACACCAACCTGCCTCTCCCAGCTAGCGGCCGCGGGGGGCAGTTACCCACATTAGTGAGAGTGAAGAGGAGGATGTCGGGCCGACCCCCCAGAAATTTGCAACGGTATGCCGCGTATCCCCTATGGCACCGAAGACGCTAGGCCATAGCAGTGAGGATATGGTGTCTTCGCAGATCTTAAATGGTGCGGTGGCACTCTTTAATGATAATGAATCGGCGGCCATGGAAGAGTTGGGGTTGGCCGCCGTAGACCTGTTCATGACACAGTTCGAGGCGGTGGAGAGGTTCGAATCCCCGACGGCGTTGGACGATGAGGTCTGAGAGATCTTTGAGTGTGGGCAATGCCAATTCTATGAGCCCGACTATGTAGAGCCCACTCCGACTACAGCTTGGAAATGGCTACTATGCACAAAGTGGCTTTATTACCCTCGGGTGTTATACGTAAAATTAATTAATTAAGTTGCATGTATTGTAGTGTACTCACCTAATTGTGCTTGCGGGTGATGAGCTTGGCTCTTTGGTCGTGGAGGGAACCACATTCAAGTGCCCGCAGAGGGAATATCTCTTATGCTAGGTGCTCTTGATTGGTGGACGGCGGCCCTGCGCAGTGACTGTGTGCATCTCCCCGAGCACGCCTGAGGGCTGAGAAGAACCGCACTGACCGCAGAAGGACCTATTAGTGACGCTCCATGGACGGTGGTTATCCAGCACCTCTTATTGGCCAGCTACCATTGGACCTCGCCCATCCTTGCCCCTAGAAGCCGTCGTATTGCTTCAGCCGTCCTGTGAGAAGACTCACCTGCTCAAGGTGAACTGCTGTTTTCCCCGTTTTCTACCCATTTTGTGTATGTTGATTACCATGTGGTTGGTCAGCAATAATCCCTAGGTGACCGCCTCTA